>JAADVY010000559.1:0-14995 GCA_023336035.1 Pythium plurisporium
CTCAAGGTGCTGGCGGCCGTCATCTTGGCCTGCGCGCTGCTCTCGCTGCTGCAGTTCAGCGCCATCACGGAGACGCCCGCGGCGGCATCGCTCCGCGAGCACGTGCCCCTCGAGACGGCGCCGCCGTCGCCCTCGCCCACGCCGCCGCCGACGACACCCGAGCCCACGACTTCCAAGCCCAGCGCGCCGGCCGTGCGCGAGCCGTCCGTGGACATCGAGCCGGGCTCGCGCGGCATCCTCATGTGTCTCCACAACAAGATCGTGCCGCTCGGCGCGTCGCTCATCCGCGAGCTGCGGTGCCTCGGCAACGACGAGCCCATCGAGATCTACCACTGCAGCGAGCTGTCGTCGGCCAATATGAAGCTGCTCCGAGCCGTGGACCGCAACCTGCAGATCATCGACATCTGCTCGTCGCTGGTCGAGCGCGGCGTGATGGACGAGCCGCTCGCGCACTCATTCCGCAGCTACTGGATCAAGCCGCTCGCGCTCCACCAGACCAAGTTCCAGGAGCCGCTGATGGTCGACGCCGACGTGATCGCACTCAAAGACCCGGCCGTGCTTCGCACGATCGAGGGCTACCAGCAGAAAGGCACGGTTTTTTTCTACGACCGTGTGATCTGGGACGCCAATTTCTTCAACCGCCGCATCACGCCTCGTCCGGGGGCCCCGGAAGAGTTCTATCTGCCGCACTGGCTCAAGACCTTTGACTACGCGCGGTTTGGCATCTCGGAGGGCTACAGTCCGTCCCAACACGTGCTGCAGTCGTGGGGGTACCGCGCCAAGACGTGCCACGAGATGGACTCGTCGATGCTCGCGATCGACAAGTACAAAGCCGGCAAGGCGCTGTCGGTGCTCTGGTTCCTCATCACCGAGCACCGCTTCAATGTCGAATTCTCGCTCGGCGACAAGGAGGCGTTTTGGCTCGCGTACGAGTTGGCGCACGCGCCCTACTTCTTCTCGCCGTGGGGCGCCAGTGTCGTCTCGTCGATGCCCAACAAGGACGTCGAGCGGTTCGAGGCCACGCTCTGCGGCTGCCTTTGCCACTACATGCCGGTGAATGACACGTCGCCGGAGCTGCTCTATCTCAACGGCCGCCAGGTCGTCGACGCGAACCCGTTTCCACTGGACAACCTCAAGGACATCCGCAAGAACCTCGTGTTCAACTTGCTGCCGACCCACATGACGCCGCGCCAGATCCGCAAGAAGGGCCACGGCAAAGCCGGCGAGCACTACGACATGGAGTGCAACATCGGGCTCGGCATGACGCCCACGCCGCCGCAGCTGCGCAACCACCTCTGGCGCCGTCGACTCCACTTTATGGCCATCTCGCTCGGCATGCTCGAGCCGCTCAAGTCGTGCGACATGGGCGGCCACTTTACGAGCTTTGACGACGCCGACCGGCGAGAGTAGTGGACGGCGAGTGGATGGATGCTGTGGCTCTTTCCCCCTCTCTAGATTCCCACTGGCATCATGCATGTAACTGAGTGTATACAGCGGCCCCTGTGGAACTAAGCTGATCGTTATCACTTGTGGGAGGGGAAGCGCTCTCCCCTTCACCTGAGGTCTAATATCCGGTGAGCACACATCAACGTCCCTTGTCAAGCCGATGGCGACGCCGAGCGGCCGCGTGAACGGTCTGCGCGTGGCGGCGGCGGGCGTGCTGCTGCTCTTTGTGTTCGGCACGGCACTCGAGCTGCTCGGACTCACGAGTGACTCGACGGCGAACCTCCGAGCGGTCGGCGTGAGCACCAGTGCACCCTCGCGACCGGCCATCGCGCCGTCCACGCGGCCATTCCCAGAGCCGGTCGTGTCGATTAAACGCGACTCGCGCGGCATCTTGCTCTGTCTCCACGACCGCATCATCCCCCTCGGTGTCTCGCTCATCACGGAGCTGCGCTGTCTGGGCAACCACGAACGAATCTACATCTACCACTGTCTCGGCGAGCTCACGCCGGCGAACCAGGCGCTTCTCCACAAGGTCGACGCCAACGTCGAGATCGTCGACGCGTGCGAACAGCTCGTGGGCGACCACGTGATGGACCGCAAGACCATTCAGTCGTTCCGCAGCTACTGGCTCAAGCCGCTCGCGCTGCACCAGACGCCGCTGGACCACGTGCTCATGCTGGACGCCGATGCGCTGCTGCTGCGCGACCCGGCGACGCTGCGCTCAAGCGAGCGGTACATCCAGAACGGCACGATCTTTTTCCACGACCGCGTGATCAACGACAGCATGTACTTTAACCGAGAGGTGACCGTCGACCAAGAGACCAAAGCCACCAAGCCATACCTGCACCAGTTTCTCGAGACGTTCGACTACGCACGACTCGACATTCCAGGCGGCTACCAGCCATCCCACCACCTCCTCCATTCGTTCGCGTACAGCGGCCGCTCGGCCCACGAGATGGACTCGTCCATGGTGCTGGTCCGCAAGTCGGCCCCCAAAGCAGCCGTCGCGATGCGCGTGCTGTGGATCCTCATCACCGAGACGCGGTTCGATTTCGAGTTCTCGTACGGCGACAAAGAGTCGTTCTGGCTCGCGTACGAGCTGGCCCACGCGCCGTACGCATTCTCGCCCTGGGGCGCGAGCGTGCTGTCGTCCACCACGAACCGCGACATGGAGACCCACGCGTCGACGCTCTGTGGCAGCCTCGCGCACTACGCGCCGCTGGACGACGCCGAGCCGGAGCTGCTGTACGTAAATGGCAAGGCGCTCGTGGATCCCGTGCCGTTTGACGCCAACGACCTCACGAACCTCCGAGCCAACTTGCTGTTTAATCTGTTGCCCACGCACATGGCGCCGCGCCGGCCGCGCACGCCTCCGATCGGCGAGAAGAACGACAAGGGCGAGCGACGTTTTTTCAGCGAGTGCCTCACGGGGTTGGGCGCGACCCCGACGCCGCCGCAGCTGCTGGACGCATTGTGGCGGCGTCGCATGCACTTTATGGCTGTGTCCATGGACCGCCTCGCGCCGCTACGGGTGTGTACATGACCACAAATGTAGCCATCTTCCATTCGTCCTCCATCGAGGATGGACTGGAACTAATAGAGACGAATCCAGCATTCCAAATGCGGATTTTCCAGTCCATCCGCCGGATGATCCGGAGCTCTAGGCGTGCCAGCCGATCGCTGGATTTCCAAGCTGAACGTCCCTTTACGACCTGCTCCAGTGTTTCAACCAAATGGCTGTTTTTTTTTGTGGTGCTCTTCTTCGAATCGCCAGTTTCGTGAGACCTTTCCCTCTCTCATCCGTCGAGGTTTTATTAGTCCGAGTCCCGCATTGGAACGCTTCAACAAGGGATCTAGATTCGGGACACGTGGGGGGGAAACCTGCCCTCTCTCTGTGTGTGAAACTACTTCCCAACAATGAGCACCAAGTCAGCGGCGGCGGCCGAGAGCGACGACGCCGTGCGTGGCGATGGCGTCTACGTGACCAAGAACCGCTCCACGTTCGCCATGTGGCTCCATGGAAAGACCGCTCCCGTGCGCGCCACGCCCGCGCTGGTCTTCCGTCAGGCCGACGTCGTGCAGGAAGGCTACTTGCTCAAGCAAGGGCTGCGGCTCAAGATGTGGAGCAAGCGGTACTTTATTCTGCGGCTCGAGGAGCGCCACATGACGCTCGGCTACTACACCAGCAAGGAGTCGCTCGTGCTTTGCAGCGAGACGCCCATCGGACCGGGCCACCGCCTCGTGCCCATCAAGCATCCGCGTCGGCTTGAACTGCGCTGCGGCACCAAGTCGATGGTCTTGGAGGCCGAGGACGACGAGTCGTACGCGGCGTGGAAGAACGCGCTGCAGGAGGCGATCCGGTGGAACCACGCAATGGTGCCGTCCAAGGACGGCTCGTTTGTCAAATACGGCAAACAGGCGGCCGACGACAAGGCCGAGGAAGAGAAGAGTCGGCAAGAAGCGGCCAAGAAGCTGCGGGAAAAGCAGCGTGCAGACGAAGCCGCCGCGGCAGCGAATGCGGCTAACAAACCCAAGTACCTGCCTGCGACGCGAGAGGGCTTCCAGTGCTTTATGACGTCGAACACGCGGTTTGAGATCCCCAACTACTTTGAGTACGTCAAGACGGTTGGCTCAGGCGCGTACGGCGTTGTTATTGCCGCCAAAGATACACGCACCGACAAGACCTACGCGATCAAGAACATCCAGCGCGCGTTCGACGACCTCACAGACGCCAAGCGGATCGTCCGAGAGATCAAGCTGATGCGGCACCTGCAGCATAAGTACTTGCTGGGCGTGGATGACCTTCTCGAGCCCGTCTCACTCGCCAAGTTTGAAGACGTGTACATCGTATCAGAGCTGATGGCCACGGATCTCCACCGCGTGATCTACTCGCGCCACGCTTTGTCTGATGAGCACATTGCATTCTTCATGTACCAGATGCTGTGCGCGATGAAGTATGTCCACTCGGCGAACGTGATCCATCGCGACCTGAAGCCGTCGAACATTCTTGTCAACGCCAACTGTGAGCTCAAGATTTGCGACTTTGGTCTCGCGCGTGGCATTTTTCCTGAGGAGGAGCTCGAACTCACCGAGTATGTCGTGACGCGGTGGTATCGTGCTCCAGAGATCATGCTGGGTTGCATGAAGTACACAAAAGAGGTAGACGTGTGGTCTATGGGCTGCATATTCGCAGAAATGATGTCCCGCAAGCCGTTGTTCCCGGGCCAAGACTACATTGACCAGCTGCATCTGATCATGAACGCTCTAGGTGCGCCGAATGACCAAGAACTGTATTTCCTGACAAATGCTCGTGCACGCAAGTTTATGAACGCTGAGTATCACAAGCGCGGTGGCAATCCCCTCAAGCCGTTGCCGCAATTGTTCCCAGAGATCGCACCGGACGCAATGGACCTGCTCCAGAAGATGCTGGTGATTGATCCGAACAAGCGCATTAGTATCGATGACGCACTAGCTCACCCGTACTTGGCGTCGATCCGGAACGTAGAGGATGAGACGATGGCTCAAGTTGGCTTCGACTATGACTTCGAGAACGAGAAGCTTACGAAGCCTGTGCTACAGAAGCTCATCTGGGATGAGATGCTCTTCTTTCACCCTGACGCAACCGAAGAGGAAGGCAACCAGAGCAGCAACGCCGGCTCGACGCCCGCTAACGTTGCTCCTCTGCCGGCGCCTGTGAGTACCAAAAGTGACAAGAGCGACAAGACCGACAGCTCCGGCGCGCCTGTACACCCGCAACAAGTGCCCGGCGAAGCACCAGGCGAAGCCACGGTCGCGTAAGAGTTGTCGTTGGCATCCAATAGCGCGTAGCAGTGATCATCAATTCTCTCTTCCACATCCTTGTAGCTCTAACCGAAATTAGTACATTCCTCTCGTACGGACACTTTCTGGACTTTGTGTGGTGGCGTCATCATGTCATCTCCCATCCCATGGACAAGCCGCGCCTCGTGGTTTCGTCTCTGTAATGCATTGACACAAATTCAAGAAACTTTGCCCACCAAGAAACCCACCAAAAAAAACTCGAGACATGTCTTAGACTGACTGTAGCTACAGGCCACTCGTACGAGTAGGGGCTGACTTAGTTGTCACCGATGGGGGCGTTGTAGCAGTTGCCCTTGAACTGCGGCGTGAGCTCCTCGTTGAGCAGACGGTTGATGAGCGTCTTGCCGAGGCTGTTGACGACGCTGATGATGTCATTGTAGAGCGAGCCCTTCTTGTTGATCTCCGTGGTGGTGTAGCCCAGGAGCTTCTCACCGAGCGCTTTGACAAGCGGACCCGCCGACGGGAACTGGAATGCGAGGCGCTTGACGCTCTCCACGCTGAGGCTCAGCGAGTCAAGCGCCGCGTACGCGAGCTTGCGCAGGATGCGCGGCAGCAAGGTCGCGAAGTTGCCCGTGATGGCGGCGATCGAGATGGAAGACACGGTCACGTCGAGGCACGTGCCGCGGGGCGCGTCCTTGGGGCACATCTGTACGATCGTGGTCACGTTGAAGCCCACGTCCGGCTTCTCAAGCTCCACGCCGACGTCCACGTCGACGGCGAACGGCGGGCACTTGACAGGGTCAAGAATGCTCGTCCAGCAGATCTGCCACCACTGCTTGTTGAGCTGCGCGATCTCGAACGAGAACGTGCCGTCGGCCGCGATCGAGCCGTTGAAGTTGACGCCGATCTCGAGCGTCGTCGCGTTCGAGACCTTGACGTGGCGCGGCACGAGCGTGGCCACGCCCGTGGCGTTGAGCTTCTTGATGATGGGCGTGAGCGCAAACTCCATACCGAGCACCGAGAACGGGATAGCATCGAGGCGGTTGTCGGCGACCGTGATGGGGTCCAGGTCGATCAGGAACTTCTTGAGCAGGTCGAGCTGCACGGCCGTGTCGATCACGGCGTTGAGTGACGCAATGTTGGCGGGCACGGTGGTGTAGTCAAGCGGGAGACACTTGGGCAGCGTCGTGTTGGTGCCCTGGGCACTAGCGACGCCAAAGAACGCGCCGACGGTGGCAGCGACAGCGGTGAAAAACTTCATCTTGGACGAGACTGGGCGTCGCCGAGAGCAAATCGAATTGTGACCAGAACGGCTACTCTTCCCGGGACAGGACGACACGGTCAAGAAAGAGTGTGACTGCTCGCTATGCCACGGACGTGAAGGAGGAGCGTTTAGCGACCGTCATCCACGCTCTCCCGCATGATGAGTACACGGGAGGAGAGCCCGTTGAGAATGGAGAAAGCACCAAACTGGCTGGTTCCACGTGAGGCACCAACAGCGTTGGCAACGCAGTTCGCGAGATTGGATCAGCGGATGGGAGAGTGGGACCGCCCACCCCCGACTGGCCCAGTGCATTTGCAGTCTTTGCTGTTGGCAACACTCTCGGAAAGTGGCGGCACTTTCCATGTCAGCAATCGGAGAGACGAGCGATGCCGGTGCTTTGATGGACCATCGCAGCACCGGATCATTTGCTCAGATTTGCCGATCTCCTAACTCAGTGGATGAGCGGTTCTTCAACTTCAATGGAGAGGTCACCGTCGAGGAGAGAGTGGGCTTTGGGTCAATGGAACCAGCGCGAGCGGAGATGGACCATGAAAATGGAACGATCCTTCCTCAGAACAAAGAGGAGAGATGCTGCTGCTTCAGCCTGTCAGTCTTCCAGGGACGGCAGGTGATCAGCGTACTGTATGTAGGAACCTCACAAGGAGCGAGTACTGTACGCAGTCATCTGCTCTGCCCCTAATAGACTGGATCGCACGGCAAGTCACGTTGGTGACGCGTGGGCGTGAGCATCGCAGGTGGAGACTCGCCACTGGAGACCCAAGATCGCTCTCGGTTTTGACTGCGGTGCAGATGATCATCATCTGCACCGCTGTGAAAACCCCATCATCATGATGGGGTTTTCGCGCGAGGGCGGTCCACTGAAGAGAGAACCAAGTGGTACAGACTAATCGTCTGCCATGAGGTGATTACCTCAAGTGGCACGGAGTCCCACCTCAGACTCGCTTCTGACTGTCAAGTTCACGGTGGACACGAACGATGGTCATCCGTGGTCCTACATGTTGTAGCAAACCAAGGATGCACACTGCCGGCGCTAATACAGAGAACACAGTTCCACCTCTTCTAGCGGCGCTTCCTTCCGGTCAGCAAGGGAGGGCTGCTTGGGCTGCTTGGGGGGGACACACAACGTCAAAGTCCCACCACGAAAGAACGGAAATCCAAAAAAAAAGCATTCGTCATTTTGTACGGCACATGGGCGTCGTTTGAAAACCAAGACCTCGGACTACACGGCGGTTCGCACGCTTAGGCGTCGTAGCACGTGTTCTTAAACTGCGGCGCGAGCTTCTCCTTGATGACCTGGTTGATCAGCGAGGTCGCGAGCTTGTCGCTCGTCTTGATAAACACCTTGTAGAGGTCGCCCTTCTTGTTGAGCTCCTTGGTGGAGAACGAGAGCAGTTTCTTGCCGAGTTCCTCGAGCAGCGAGCCGCTCTTGGGGAAGTTGAACACGACCTTGTCGATCTTGTCGAAGTTGAGCTGCACAGTCGTGAGCGAGACCGACGACACGCGGTTCAGGATGCGCGTGAGCAGGCCGTCAAACTGCTGCGTGATGGCGGCGACAAGAATGTCCGTGACCGTGAGGTCCGTGCACGTGCCGGCGGGCGCGGCGGGCGAGCACTGCACCATCGCGACGTTGGCGTTCGTGAAGATCGACGGGTTCTCGAGCGCGACGCCAACGTTCACGTCCACGGTCGACGGCGGGCATTCGGCCGGCTTGAGGATGTTGGTCCAGCAGATCTGCCACCACTGGTGGTTGAGCTGCGCGATCTCGAACGCGACGCTCGCGTCGAGCGAAAAGTTGCCCGGGAAGTCGGCGCCAATGTCGAGCGCCTGCGGGGCCGAGGCGTTGAGCGCGCGCGGCGAGACGTTCGAGATGCCGGCGACGGTGAGCGTCTTGATGATGGGCGTGAGCGCAAAGTCCATGCCGAGCACCGAGAACGGCACGGCGTCGAGGCGCTTGTCCTTGATCACAAGCGGGTCAAGCGCGCCGAGGTTGGGCTTGAGCAGACCCTTGGCGATCTCGATCACGCCGTTGAGCGAGGCGAGGTTCGCGGCGCCGGCCTCGTCGGTGAACGAGAGCGGCACGCACGGCGTCTTGTCCTGCGCGTGGGCGACGCCGAGCACAGCGGCCACGGCCGTGGCGGCGACGGTGAAGAGCTGGACCATTGTGGGAGCCAGGAAAACGACTTGAGCACAACGAAGGAAGTTGTCGAGTGGCTGTTTTGATCGCAGCGGTCAACGCTGTCATCCACTGTGTGGCTCGGGTGGCCGTGGAGGACCAGTCTCTCGCGGGCGACGCGAGGCATCAACCGAGAGTCATCACGCGAGCGGGCCTCTCTCTATATGGATTCACGACCGGCACGAGACAAATCTTCGATGGTTTATTGCATGAAACAGATCAACCAACTGCAGTCCCCAGATTCCTCGTCCCACTGACAACGTGGAGCGCGTGACGCTCCACGGGGTCTCACGCCATCGCGACAGGCGGGAAGAGAACCGACGGCGCCATAGTTGAGTGCAGTACAAGCGATTATCTTGGCGCCGCCCACAGTACTCAGCGGCGCAGAGCCAAGCGCGGGGCTGCCCACGTGATGGCTTGAGGCCACCGCGACGTTCACTCTCTATCGAAGCTTCCATAATCTTTGATAGAGACGATACAGTCGAAATCTAGCTAAATCTCTCTAAGTACGAATAGAATCCCAGAAATGGATACGCATACCTTCGCGCAACCTCGCCGTCAGTGACAGGAGAAGATGCCGGTGATCATGAACGCCGCGGCGCCCGGGCCGTCGACGCCACGCGCGCTCGCGTCGGCCTCTGGCGCGTCGGCGGCGCCCTCTTCGCCCCTTCGATTCGCTGTGCCCAACGACGACTTCTGCGCATACCTGAAGGGCTTCTGGAAGCGCAATCTCGAGTGGCGTCACTTTGGCGCGAGCTTCAAACACCTCCGAGCGACGAACAACGTCGTGTGCATCGAAGAAGACCCGGACGCCGCACGCCAGCCCAACACACAGTATGATACGATACGGGAGGCGCTAGGGATCGACCGCAAAGGGTGTAACGGACGACGCGTTGTAGGTTCCTCAAGTGGTCGTTCGGCCGTTCCCACAAGAAGCAGGACCTCGTCAGTGCCTACACCATCCAGGTTGTTGAAGTCCCCGCTTTGGCTCGTGCGATGGTCGCTTTCACTGACAGTCTGTGTGTTGTAGTTTATCCCGGACGCGCAGGGCACTTTCATGGAGTGGAGTTTCGAGGGCGTCACCTGCCACGGCGTGTTCAAGCCCGAGGCGAGCGTCGCGATCTTCAACTTTTGTCTCCAGACGTCCATGGTCACCATCACGTACCGTGTGCTGGACGCCAACAGTATGTACTCCTCACTGTGGGTGGCTTCGGAAGAGAGTGGTGATGTAACTCTCCGTGATAACGTGTGTAGCTATGGCCGTGTGTATTGTCGACGTCGACAACGAGCACACGCCGACCATCCAGTACGGCAACATGTACGTGGAACATACCATAGAATCCAGTCATGAACCCTCCTATACCAACTGACCTGTCACGATCGCGTAGGTACCGCATTGACCCAACCAAGTACGACAACGTCATGGACGAACTGTGAGCACCATCAATGTTACTTTCTGCGTCGGTCGTTCGTGTGCGTTTTACACCACTCTTCTTTCGCTTGAACGTCCTCCATCGCGACGGCGTAATCCTCGACCAGACTCGTGCATGCGTGTGCACGTGCCTTCGCGTGGACACGATCACTCGTGGCTCGAGCTAGCAACCGCTGCACCCGGTAGCAGCACGTGCGGCATCGCTGAAACGCGCACTCGCTCTCCCAGTACACACGAGAGCTGCAGGACGGGGTCGCGCACGGCCGATGGAACTGCTGGAGCGTGTCCATGGACGTTACGTTGGAATTGACTGGCTTGCTGTTCTCTTTGTCTAGATGAATGTCGTTGCTGCGGTGCGGGGCCCAGACGACACGGGGTGCATCCTTAGAAACGTGGTTGAGAAGATATAGCTTGGTTTCATGGCGGACACGCAAGCGATATGCCTCGTCCGTCTCTTCTTCTTGCTGCTTCACGTCCGTTGAATCGCTCTCGTTATGGACTGCAATACGGTGAACCTCGTTTCTCAGATCGCTAGTGCGGGATTCAATGAATGCGCCGAGCTCAGTGCTTGAGGAGAAACTGAGCCCGATCCCGTGTTGCGACCGATTGCTCATGGAAATTCTCTTGTGAAAGTGCTTGTTGATCCAGGCAAGCAATCGAGTGAACCACGTGCGTGGGATCCACGCAGTCAGCAGACGAATTAATTTCCTGATGATACGACTCATGAGCGCCTGGGTTCGCAATGACCACGACAGTGGAAGCACACTTTGCTGCGGCTGGAATGCCTGCTCTTCACTTTGCAAGAACGAGATCTTCACAGCATCGGTCGTCTTCAGGCGCCAACACCCGGCACTACTTGCGCTTCTTGTGATCTTTTCCGCTCGCGTCGACACAAGTTCATTTGCTGGTGTAACAAAGACACTGATCGGAAGTGACGCGAAAAAGACTCGAACGGGCTCGTTGCGGACTGTCGGCTCCCACGCCACCTCAACCATTTCAGCTCCACAGCGACCGGCAATCTCGGCAATCTTCTTGACCATCGCGTGCTCCACGCCTCGATTGAGGGAGCGACAGCTCATGAGGAAGCTGTCAACTTTTGTCACCTTTTGGCTAGAGTCATCCACACGAAACAAGGTCGTGCAGACAAGTCCGTAATGGCCGTACCGGTCTGTCACCGTGGACGTAAGCGCATAGTGCGAACCATTTGTCACGGGTGCGATGTAGTTGCTCAGGATATCACTGGTGAGCGCGCGTGAAAATGTCGTCGCGACGTTGAAGGTGTTGGTGCGTTGGTGAAGCTGTAGTACACGCGCAAAGGCCGGCGAAGTAGAATCGACGAGACGTTCGCACTTGATTCGAACACCAAGTGAGCTTAAGAAGGCTGCCTGCGAAGGCGCACGACGCGCCAGCTCTTCGCGCTGGGCGTTTTGTTGGTACATCTTTGTTCGTTCGCCGTCTTCGTTCGTCGACTGAAACCCAAGTGGTGTGTCAAAGACCCATTGGGTCGAGAGATAGTTGCAGCCGAAGTCGTCGGGGACGCGAATGACCGTGACCATGGGGAGAGACCCTTCGACTTCATTGCACTCGACGGGGTTGTCGTCGACAAACACAAATGCGTCCAGCCCTAGCTGGAGTTGCTGCGCCATCTCTCGAATGTTGTCGGACTTGGTCTGCCAGTTGATCTTACTCAAAACGATATGATCGTCTTTGCTCAACACCATCTCACTGGCGCGTTCACGGAAGACAGCGTCCACATCCTCGACGATGTTCTTGCTGCACAGGCACAGCAGCATACCACGCCGCTGCTGCTTGACTGCGAACCGCTGAAGACCAAGAAAGCGCTCGCTGAGGTCAACACGCGACGCGCCCAGGTCCGCCACTGCTCCGCCCCACAACGTGTTGTCGCAGTCTAGTACGATGACTTTCTTGGGACTCTGAATTCCGAGCCGCGCGATCTGGCGCACGCATCCCAGCGCCAACACATGGAGCATGCGCTGCGTGAACGGTGCATGCTCACGTTTGTCTCGCGTCTCGTCGTACCATTCGCTCACGACGACGGCCTCCGTGCCGCCGGCTAAGAACTCCATTACATCGCTGGATGGCCGGCAGGAAACGTGCCGTAGCGACTCGATCTCATGACAAAGCCATGTCTCCTGTGCTTGAGAGAAGACTGTAGGTGGTGGCGGGCAGAACAAGACGACGAGTGGTGGTGTCGTTGACGCATCCGTTCGCTGGTCATATCGACGAAGCTGCGTGATGAAATCGATCTTGATCGAGTCCATGGACGCTGTCGTAGTGCGTAGCTCCGGATGCGCCGCCTGCAGATCGCTCAGTCGCACCATCAGCACGACAAGATCCACGTGAGCGCGTCGCAGCGGCTCATCGAGCGATGCGATATCGGTGCCGGTGCCGTATGCAAGCCATTCCACAACGGTGCCAACGCCGCTTGAGATCTGCAGCTGCACGACGATTGTGTCAGTGTAATTCTTGTCTCACCAATGCAGCGCAATGTTGCAACGCTGTCACCTGTTGCAGCAGCGTCTCCACGGGGCGTGCGAGCGCGTCATCGCAAGCGAACGACCCACCGAGCAGCACGCGATGCATGGTCATCAGGAACTGGACCTGCTCGACTCAGACTCAGGACGGATCTCTTGGAATTGATGTAGCAATTGCTGGACTCCAGCAAACGGCCCATTCTTCGTCGTCTCCAACCCATGGCGGCCGCGACGCACTCGACGGCCGACTACGAGCGCGTGCTGCGCTTCTGGTTCGAGGGCAGCCAGACGGAGCTCTACCGCTCGAAATGGTTCCCACCGGACGGCTCCGACAAGCAGCGCCGCATGGACGCGGAGATCACCGAGAGCTTTGGCGGCCTGCTGGAACAAGCCGAGCGCGGAGAGCTCAGCGACTGGAAGCAGACCCGCGACGGCTTGGTCGCGCTCATCGTGCTGCTGGACCAGTTCTCGCGCCACGTGTACCGTCAGCAGCGCGAGCGCGTGGATCGGAACGACGCGCTGGCGCTGGCGCTCGCCCACGAGCTGGTTGCGCGTGACTGGCACGTCGCGCTGTCTGTCCCGCAGTTTGTGTTCGTCATGATGCCGTTGCGCCACACGCCGACAGCTGATCGCCTACGTGAGCTGTTGGTCACGATCGACGAGCGCAAGCAACTCCAGGATGCGCACGCCGAGCTGCTCGAGAAATTCCGCAAGACAACGCAGAACCGCCTCGCGCACTTGCGTGGCGACGTGGTCGCGCAGAGTGACGACGACATTCTCGAGCGTCCGTTCGTCGCGACGGACGAGTCCGACATGCCCAAGCACCGTCTTTACCGCACAATGCACGAGTATTTGGTCGGGAAGCGAGCGCACGAGTACTCGCACATGGCCGTGTCGCTTTCGGGCGGCGTCGACTCGATGGTCATCGCACACTTGCTTCACAAACTGCGCAGTGCACACGGCAACTTTGAGATCGTCGCGGTACACTTGGACTATGGAAACCGTGCCGAGAGCGGCGCCGAGTGCGACTATGTGCGTCGCTGGTGCGAGCGATTCGGCATCGTGTTCCACGTGCGACGGATCGACGAAGTCAAGCGCGCGACGACCAAGCGCGACGACTACGAGCGCGTCTCGCGCGAGATCCGGTACACGACGTACGCCGAAGTGATGGCGCAGTACGGCGCGCCAGGCATGTGCTTTGGCCACCACCGCGGCGACGTGCAGGAGAATGTGATCTCCAACATGATGAAGGGACTGAGTCTGCTCAACCTCAATGGCATGAGCGAGTCGAGTATTGTCAATGGCGTGCGCATTTGGCGGCCGCTACTGGCGTTCGACAAAGATGCGATCTTTGAGTTTGCCCACCGGTACGGTGTGCCGTACTTCAAGGACACGACGCCCGCATGGAGCACACGCGGCAAGCTACGCAACCACTTGGTGCCGCTGCTGCGCGACATGTACGGCGACGGCTTCCTCACAAACCTCTCGAACCTCGGCGCTGAGTCCACGCAGTGCGGCGAGCTCATCGACCAGAACATCCTCGCGCCAATCCTGGAAGGTGTCGGCTCGAGCGACACGGCGGTGTGGCTCGACTGCACGCTGCTTCAGAATCAGCCCTTTTTCGTGTGGAAGGAAGTGCTGCGCACGATCTGCCACTCGTACATGGGCAACTCGATGGTCCGCGAGAAGCCCATCCGCGAGCTCATCGCCAAACTCGCACGCCACCAGGGCGAGGCCACGGGCGACCAGTGGATCACGCTCAAGAAGGGCAACCGCTCATTCCTCACGGCGCAACGTGTGCTCATCATTTTTCGCGATCGGTTCTTTCCCAAGCAGCTCGCATTCCCTCGTGAGACGCCCGTCGTGCTCGGTGAGACCTGCACGTTTGGTCCGTGGACCGTCGCAACGTCGCTCATCTCAGCCAACGAGGCTGACGACCACGTGCTCGTGCAAAAGCACCGCAATGGTGAGGTGCTGACAATGTGGGAGCTCGTCGAGACCGCGCGGCTCGAGTACGCGCTGCCACTGCGTGAGTCGCTCGTGCTGAGCTCGGAGGAGCGACTGCCGACGCTGCGTATGCGTGAAAAGCCCGTCACGGACCACACGCCGCTGGTCACGACGCGCGGCGCGGCGTCCACAAGCGGCGACTTTGTCCTCGTCGTGCTCGCGTACTGCAATGGCCCAGGGGCGCAATAGAAGAAATATATCACGCTTTTCGTGAATTTTGAAAATCTAGAATACCCAATAACAGTAGATAGACTGAATCCCTTGTTTTGAGACAAGGGATTCGGGACAGCCGTTCCATTGGTTGGTGCCTTTGGAGCCACCGCGGCCGCTGCAACATTCGGGAACTGCCCTGCCCCCACACACCAACTCTCTATCGC
>JAADVY010000560.1:0-14994 GCA_023336035.1 Pythium plurisporium
GCGATAGTACAGAAAGATCTGCGAGTCGATGAACGCCGAGTCACAGTCGCGGTTCACGTCAGTGAACGTCTGATTGTCGGTCGTTTCCATAGAGAGGATGTCAAACTCGACGATTGCCGACGGCTCCGTAATCTCAAGTTGGTACTGGTCTACAGTGACATAGCTATCCACGTAGCGGAAGATCGTGCCACGGACAGTCTCGGTCACAACTCGCACTTGCCCAGCCGCCATCGTCGTGAGGAACCCACAAAGCACCACGCTCACAACCAGCATCGTCGAACGGGACACACGTGGCGACATTTTCCAGCTTCTGAGGGTGTTGGAGTCGCGGTGAGTTCTCTTGTGGGAGGCCTGCAAGAGCTTCTACACTATGCGGGTAGGCGACTCTCCCATTGGATCGCTGGTGGCAGAATCCTCATTCGGGGCAAGTTCCGGAAGGGACCCGATCCATTTTAGGCGAGCAGTTTCGGGTACCGTAACTAAGGGACGCATTTTACCACTACACCAAATCCAAAGCACCCTGCCAATACATCATGCTCTCTGCTTCTATCCAGGCTCTATGGAGAGCGCAGTCGTGAACTACTGGCTATAAAAGGAGTGATCTCATGCTCTGTGTGCGACGTGGATGGGGATGTATGAGATGCGCTTCCAGCCTGAGATGCTGCTCATAGATAGGATACCAGCATGATGGTGGCATGCTGAGCATAATTCCTGCTCTCTGTCTCTCGTTCGGTCAAATCTATATTATCACCACACAACGGCGAGCTGTTTAGTTGCCGAGCAGGTCGTAGTCGTCGAGCTTGTCGTTGTACTTCATGATCGTTCGCTTGATCTTGGAGCTGTCGACCCACGTGACAAAGTCCTCCATCGAGCGCGTGACGAGAAAGGCCGGATCGGTCACGGCCGTCGGTCCCACACGCACGTGGCCCTGCTCAATAAACGTCGTGGCCTCCTTGATGGTCTCGGCCATCTTGACGCGCACCATCACGACTGGCAGTCGACGGCGACAGAACGACGACACTGTGACCTCCTCGGCCTTGAGCAGGCTCTTCTTGGTCGGGATGAGCCCCATATTGTAGAGCTTCTCGAGCAGTGCCTCGGTGGTCTTGATACGGAACGGATCATTCGCAGGACGCTTCTTGAGGCGCGCGACGACCTTGGCGATGTGGCCCACAAGGCGGTTGTACTTGTGGTACTGCTCACGGTCAGGCAGTCGGTAGCGACGGATCACCTTGATCTCGTGGAGGTTGTTCTCCTTCTTCCAGTCGAGCAGGTCGACCTTCTTGAGCAGCTTTTGCTCATGGAACTTCAGCTGACGCATGGCTATTCACTGGAGACAAATACGATCACACAAGAGATCCTCATTAGCACTAGCCTCGTAATCACGCCGGCGCTACAGAGCACAATGCTCGAGCGGCACAGCACATCGCAGAGCGAGCTCACCTTGGGCTTCGGTCTTGGTGTTGTCCCCAATCACGTCTGCTGTGGCTTTTCAACTCCGCTCCATCCACCCCTCATCCAGCAACTGGTCGATTCCACAAGTGGGCATGCACCCTGCAATTGGCAACTTGGGGCCCGATTACCTTGATATTCGGGACGATTCGGGACACCGGCCCCACCATTACCTCGTCGAATTCGGGATTTCGGGACCAATGGCTCCGAGCCAACCGACAAGCAGCACCTTTTTGCGCTCGATCCCGTGGAACACCATTCGCACACAAGGGCATCCAAAGCACCAAGATGACGGCCGTGGAGATCGAGAAGAAGAGCAAGAAGAAGAAGCGGAAGCAGTCCGTGGACGAGACACCCGTGGCGACCGCTTCTGTGGGCAACGACTTCATCGCGCCTGAGTCGGGCGTCGCCAAGATCGACACGTCCAAGTGGCCGCTGCTGCTCAAGAACTACAACCTGCTCAATGTGCGCACTGGCCACTACACGCCGATCCCCGTGAGCACGAGTCCGCTCAAGCGCAACCTCCACGACTACATCCGCTACGGTGTGATCAACCTCGACAAGCCCGCGAACCCGTCCTCCCACGAGGTTGTGGCCTGGATCCGTCGTATCCTTCGTGTCGAGAAGACGGGCCACTCGGGCACGCTCGACCCCAAGGTCACGGGATGTCTGATCGTCTGTGTGGACCGCGCCACGCGACTTGTCAAGGCCCAGCAGGGTGCCGGTAAGGAGTACGTCGCGGTCGTGCGTCTCCACGGCGCCATTGATGGCCAGGCCAAGCTCGCGCGTGCGATCGAGACGCTCACGGGCGCGCTGTTCCAGCGTCCGCCGCTCATCTCGGCTGTCAAGCGCCAGCTCCGTATCCGTACGATCTACGACAGCAAGCTCATCGAGTTTGACCAGGACCGCAACCTCGGTGTCTTCTGGGTGAGCTGCGAGGCCGGCACGTACATCCGTACGCTCTGTGTGCACTTGGGTCTCGTGCTTGGCGTCGGTGGCCACATGCAAGAGCTGCGTCGTGTGCGCTCGGGTGTGCTCGGTGAGGCCGACTCGATGGTCACCATGCACGACGTGCTTGATGCGCAGTACCAGTACGATACGTACAAGGACGAGTCGTACCTGCGCCGCATTGTGCGTCCGCTCGAGGTGCTTCTCACGACCTACAAGCGTATCGTTGTGAAGGACTCGTCGGTCAACGCCATTTGCTACGGTGCCAAGTTCATGGTGCCGGGTCTTCTGCGCTTCGCGGACGACATTGATATTGGCGAGGAGGTCGTGCTCATGACGACCAAGGGCGAGGCCATTGCTGTTGCCATCGCCCAGATGACGACGGCTGTCATGGCCACGTGCGACCACGGAGTTGTCGCCAAGGTCAAGCGTGTCATCATGGAGCGTGACACTTACCCGCGCCGATGGGGCTTGGGCCCGATGGCCCAGAAGGTCAAGGGCCTCGTGAAGGAGGGTAAGGTTGGCAAGTTCGGCAAGGTCAACGAGAACACCCCTTCGGACGTCGCCAAGCTTTACGGCTCGAACGGTGCTGCCGTTGCGGACAAGAAGCCGCTGATTGAGGAAGTCAAGGCGGACGCCTCGGACGATGAGGATGAGTCGGAGCGCAAGAAGCAGAAGAAGGAAAAGAAGGAGAAGAAGGAGAAGAAGAAGAACAAGCGTGACGCGGAGGAGGCCTCGGTCGCGGAAGCGGGCGCGTCCCCAGAGAAGAAGAAGTCGAAGAAGAAGAAGAAGAAGTCGGCTGGCAGCGACTCGGAATAAGTATACTTTCTCCCACCACATCACTCAAAATCGATAGGAGTTGCATGCATCGTCGATTGTGTGGCTCCTCAACATTTCCCGGTCCCTCTTGCCAAGTACAGTGGTAGCGGGCCATTCTCAGCAGTTAGGCGCGGTTCTTCGGGGCTGCGAACCATCCACCGATCATTTTTTCCCCTTGCTTTACATGTTGAGTTCGTGTTTATACACTGTATACTGGTACATCCCTTCGTGTTTGTTGTTGGTGATTATATGTGGCTGGAGTTGTGTGGATGCTTTCGATGCCGCGGCATGGGCGAGAGCAATCGACATTAGTGAGATTGCCATGTCGAGCATTGGACGACTGTGGGTTCTCGTATTGACAGACGTAGTGAATTTTTTGTGTGATGGCCTACCGTCTATTCGTCTATTCCTCATCCATGTCCTCGAACTCATCGTCGTCGTCGTCATCGACATTGCTACCGTCGTCCTTCTCAGCGAGGGCCGTGAGCTTGGCAATCTCCTCTTCCTCCATCGCCCGCCACTGCTCGGGCGACGGCTCAGGGTATCTCGACAGGAACGGCAGCAGAGCAAGCTGGCGCGAGATCTTGACGGCGCGCGCAAGCTGACGCTGCTGCTTGGCCGTCAGGCCCGTGAAACGACGCGGACGAATGCGGCCCGTAGGAGAGATGAACAAACGAAGCAAGTCGACGTCCTGTACATCGCACCAATCAACATTAACACCCCATCTTGCTCGACCGTAAACGCGCCAAAGATTCCATGCGTACCATTGCCAGCTCAACTGGGTCAGGGTGGTTGGCACGCACGAAGTACTTCCACGGTTTCTCCTTCTTCGTGGTGAACGGCTGTCGCTTTTCGCGCGGCAGCATCCAGTTGAGCATCTCAGGCGAGTACGCCACGCCCTGGTCCCACTGTGCGAACGGGTCCGAACTCGAGTCATCGTCGTCATCCAGGTCTCCTTCGCTCGCCATGCTCAGCGACGAGTCGTAGTTGGGCATTTCCTGTAGATCAGTGTCAACGATCATGAGTGACCATCGTCTTCAGTAGCGAACAAAGGCGTTGGCAACGTACGATGTACAGACGATCGTCTTCAATCTCACGGACGTCGCCCGACTCGATCGAGGCCAGCTCACGCTCGTACTTTGCCGCCCACTCTGCGTCCGTGAGCTCGGCATCCTCATCGTCCTCGTCATCGTCGAGGAGGTCGTCCTCATCGATCTCCTGTCCCTCGAGCAGCTTCTCAAGCTGCGCGAGCTCATCCTCGCCGTCCGAGCTATCCTCGTCGTCCTCGCTGTCACTGCTGCCCTCGGCAACTTCGAGGTCCGCGTCCACGAGCGCCTTGAGCAGCTCCGGGTCAAGGTTGTCCTTGCCCAAAAACTCCACCTCGGGCGGCACTTCCGTCAAGTCTTCCTCCACATCCACAAATTTGTCGTGGAGCGACTTCTTCTCATAGCCTATCGACACGCGTAGCCACACCACCGAGTCAGTCGTGACGCGTCTTTCGACCACCTGCAACCACTACAGAGCCATAGATCTCACTCACCCTTGTCCTTCTTGGACGAGAACGCGCGCACCGCCACAAGCTGCTGCTGTGCGAGCAGCGTCTGCCGCGCGGCGGCGTTGGCAACGACGTTCTTGGTGGCCTGTCGGCTCAGCGCTGCACACACACACAACATCATCGCAGATCCGGTCAGCGGCGCCGCGTCCACACATCCCAGTCGCTGCTCGCGGGCTCCACCACTGGATCCACCGACGCAGCGGCCACACAACGGACCGCCGCGTGTCCGCTCCGTGGGGGACCGTGGGGCTTGCGAGCAGCCGAGCAGCTATCTCTACGCACCAGCAAGCGCAGGACGCAGCCACACGCGGACCATGGTGCCTCTCCGTGCTTGGTCAATCCACTCCAGACGATCACGGCCGAGCGTTCGGTCGGTGTCGAGCGGACCACTCACTTGGTGTTGGGAGCGTCCAGTCCCGAATGTCCCTTGTTAGAATGGGACCCAACCAAGGGACAGCACCCAAAATGAGGGAAAAGACGGAGACTACGCATAACAGTACAATGACTGATGTTGTGACAATAATATTGGTCGATCTCAGACGCAAGTCCAATAATATTGGACTAGCGTTTGAGATCGACCAGGAGTCTAATGAGTCTACAAGTGTCATGTTGAAGAGCATGCCGATCGTACGCAAGTCATTTTTATCTGTTTTTCATTGCTTTATGGTCTTGGCCATCGTCGAATATGCTGAGCCGAACTATACAAATGCACCACCAGCCGGATCAACGCCGCGGTACCTCCCCTTGCGTGCGAGTCGCCAGGCGAGGCACCAAGCGAAACCAAACCTATACAGTAGCGCAGCTAGCAGGCGGTGCGCAGGCCTATTGCCCTTGCGAGTCTTGAGCTTGTTCCGAGGGGGACGCTTCAATCACGCTCGAAAACAAAGCGTCGCCTCGGCCAAGCGCCCACTACTGCCCCGAAGGATCAATTGCCCGATCCTGCATTCGAGGCCGCCAGCAGTTCTATCTTCTTCCACTTCTCTCCTTCCTTCTCCTTCTTGTCTGTCTGCGCCTGCTCCTTGGCCGCATAGTCCTTCGCACACTGATCATACAGCGCCATATCGTAATCCATATACAGCTTCAACACGTTCTACAAGAGAAATGAAGTTAGTGACGGCACCAACACACAGAGAATGAGCCAGTGTAGCTACGCTTACCTGTGCCAAGCCTTCAACGGTCGTGTTCCAGTGTCCCATCGAGTTCTTGTGCAACGGTCCGTAGATCACTGGCAGAATCAAGTGTGCATGCTGTTTGCTGAGGCACCCGTTGTTGACAAGGTGTTCATTGTTCCACAAGAACAACGTCCGTTCCGAAACTTGGAAGTGTTGGCTGCCCAGCCACTTCGCCAGCGCCAAGAAAAGAGGCTTGTGCACTTGCTGCAGCTGCTCGGATCCCATCAGCTCGAGAATCTCTTCGAGCTCGTTGAGGAAGATGACTTGCTTCGAGGAGCAAGACCACGGCCAGAACTTGATAATACCCTGGATGACTGGAATGGCTGTATCGGGATCCTTCTCAACGTACTGGGTAATACAGTACGACAGTTGCTGGTGGTACATCGACACACATTTGGGCTTGTGAAGAGGAACAAGCGCACGGACCAAGAACTGGAGATGTTCAGCCTTCAGTGGCATGGCAAAGCCGTTGATGATACTGCCAAGGATTTCGAGCAACTCGCCAACACCGTTGTGGCGCTCAGTCTCGTACACAAATCTGTAGAAGACGTTGCTGATCGCCTTGCGGATGAACGATCGGTGCGACATGAACTTGCCGTAGATGCGATGAAGGATCGTCTTCAGATAGTCCCGCTCGCGCGGGTCCTCACTGTCGAAGAGATCGATAATCGACAAGCAAAACTTCTGGTCGACGAACTTCTTCGCCACCTTCGCGTTGACTTCGCCGGACACAATGAACCGGAGGAAGAACTCGTACACGACCTGAAGGTGCGGCCAAGACGCCTCCAGTACCGGTTCGTCTTCCTCAGGATCAAAGTCCTCCGTCTGAGGCGGGAGCGCACGGCAGATGTTCGCGGACTAAATAGTTGATTTTTCCTGACGTGAGAACGAAAAAGGCACACGACCAACAAACAATGTCTCCCTTCACAACGTACCACCATCGCCATGATATCGGGCATCAGTGCCTCGGTGAAAATCTTCTGTCCACCGGGGTTGTTGACGTAGTCTACCAGCTCGAGAAGCGTCTGGCGCTTCAGATCCTTGCCACTGCAAATCAAAAGTGAGCATCATTGCAGAATTAAAGGCACACGGATGAACCGCTCACCGCTTGTCCGACGTCGGGTCATCGAAGTTGAAGATGACAGAGCACAGCTCAAGCTTCTGCTGGAAGAGAGCCTACAGACGCATGATTGCATTTCCTCTTAGAGATCGCTCGACAACGGACATCAGGGGACACGCTCGCATCGTACCTCACGTCGTTGGAGGGCCGTATCCTTCAGATGAGGAAGATCCTTGAGTGCCTGGATCTTTTGGTTTCTCGCCAAGAACGAACGGCGACGCTCACGCTTGGGCAGTGAGACATCCGAGCGAGCAACTTCGCCGACGGGGGAAGCTGCTCCGTTGGCGCCCGGGGCAAGCTTTGGTCCGTCGACATCAACACGATCAGGTGACTGGCCAGGAATGTGCTCGCCGTTGTTGCTGAGTTTCCGCTTGACCGTCTGCAGCATACCCTTCATCTCGTAGGCACTATCCGCAAGGGGCTCTCGTTCTTCCAGGGGCGATCTACGAACTCAGAGACCAGAGTACACTGCTACAAAAGGTCACAACACTCCACCGAGTCAGTTTTCGTCGCATCCCCCCATGGGGAAGGGTTGATGCACGGGAGGGGAGTGCTCAAGACCAGCGGAAAGACACGCCATGGCGGACGCGACCACCCATCCACTTGGAGGTTGCCACGTCCATCATAGGGTCCATCTTTCTTCCGGGCCCACAGTCTCTTCTCGTCACTCTCCGATCTCCCTCCCCTTCCATTCCCTTCCTCTCCCCTCCTCTTTTCCATGTCTCGCAAACACGCCACCTACCTCTCTCGTTCGCGCGGGGGCTGCTCCGTCGTGTCAGCGACTCAAAGTAAAATCCACTTCGCGCCGTCCTTCTCGTTCACGCCGTGATGGTTTCGGACACGTCGATCCTCGCGGTCGTTCGTGCGGTGGGTCACACACACGCGCGGGCTCTCCTCACAAGGGGGGGGAGGCGAGGGGGTGCAACGCGGCGAAGTCTTCTCGGGGGAAAAAAGCGGCGACGTCCAGGGGGAGGGATGTCGCTCCGGCCCGCCCGCTTGTGTTTGTGTTTTTCTTCCTTGTCCCCACACTAAACCCGCCGCCCACAGAGACAGCGCGGGGAGGGACCTGCCAGACTTTATCGAACTCATCGCCCCTAACGGACCCATAAATACCAAAACAAGGTAAATGGAAGGGCCTACTGTATCAGTCCTCGACAGTGATCGCTCGAACTCCCCTTCTTTGGTACGAGAGGACCAGTTTTACACCTTGTTCTGAACTTGATGCACTGGGAGAAGATAGCATCTGGCCTGTGTGCACGATGGTGTGGTGCGTGATGCCCGTCTGAACTTGCGAAGCCGCCGCCGGCGGCCCGGCCTCCGCCCCCGCTTTGGCACTCGAGCTGCCAAAAATACGGACGCGTCTGGGAGCGGATAAGCAGCTAATAAGAAGGAGGGGAGGAAGCTGTCATTCGCAGTCCCCCGTTTGTTGGAGTATGGTAATAGTGTGGATGCCGTGGGGGTCGCTTTGCCCCGGAGAGACACTCGTACTTGGTTTTAGAGAAAACCATATCGCATATCCAAGACAAAAATGCACTCTCTTAAATCCGAGTCAATCACTCTTCTCTGAAGGGAGTGATTGTCGCGGTTTTAACAGAGGCAATGTGGGTTCAAAACCGCTAACGCGACGTGTGTAGACTCTCTCATCCGGAGATCTACAGTATCTTCGCTTGGACATGATCTTCTCATGGACGCAGTCGTGTTTCGTGCTGATCCCTTGGGCCCCTTTTGCACTCGATTGTATTGTAGGGTCTCGCCCGCGCAAACCAGTTTCAGGCTCTCGCCATACGTCTCACTCAATGGTTCGTGCTTCCTCACGGAGCAGAAATCACTCGCGCCATTCAAGAAAACGCAGCCGATCGTACAACATCCTTCGCCGAGCACGCTTTGTCGTGTCCTGGAGGTGTGCTCCAGAACGCGACGAAACCATGAAGTCTCCATGAGTCTGCCACGCCCAATATATACAATGACAGAATGAATGAAGAGACAAGAAAACACATCACATTACCACGACAAGCAACTTAGTACGCGGGCGCGTCGTACATGATATCGATCTCGTTCGAATAGTACTCCACGAGCTGCGGGCGCTTGAGCTTGAACGTCGGTGTGACCTTGTCGTTTTCCACAGTCCACAACTCATCGTGCAAGTGGATCTTCGCAACACGCTCGAACTTGAACAGGCCGTACTTCTTCGCGAGTTCTTCCATGTCCTTCATGATGGCCTCTTTCAACGCATCCGTCGCGCAGTGGTCCTTGAGGCTCGCGTCGGTCTTGTATCCGTTCTTCCGAGCCCACTCCTCGACTGCTTCCTTCTCCGGGATAACGACACCAACGAGGTAGTTCTGGAGCGAATGGCCGTGGACAAAGACTTGCGCGATGAGCTGGCTCTTGATGTACACGTTCTCGATCTTCTCGGGAGCGACGTACTCACCCTGGGACAGCTTGAAGATGTTCTTCTTGCGGTCGATGACAGCAAGCGTTCCGTCTGGGTTCCACTTGCCAATGTCGCCCGTGTGGAGCCACCCATCCACGTCGACGGCCTCGGCGGTTTTCTCTGGCTCCTTGTAGTAGCCCTTGAAGATGTTGGGTCCACGCACACAGATCTCACCGCGAGGATGCGGCTTGTCCTCGCTCGTGTACTTCATGTCCGGAACATCGAACAAGCACACCTCGAGACCGGGCACCGTCATGCCGACGTGGGTACCCGGAGGGAACGATTCTGGAGCGAGCGAGATCATGGCACACGTCTCCGTCATGCCGTAACCCTCCACAACCGGGCAGCCAAACACGATTTGCAGGAATTCCTTGCAGTCCTGCGAGATCGGCGCGGAGCCGTTCAGCATAAGTCGCATCTCGCCACCCATAAGCATCTTGATCTTGTTAAAGATGAGCGCATCCCAGAACGCGTGCTTCACATGGCCCGTCGCAAGATGACGCTTCTTGGAGTTGTAGGCCATGTTGAAGAGGACCTTCTTGAGTCCACCGGCCTTCTCTACACCCTGGAGAATCTTGTCCTGCACGCGGTTGAGAACGCGAGGGACCGAAGGCAAAACCGTCGGCTGCAGAGCCGCGAGATCATCAATGAGTTTGATGACTTCACCCTGGTAAAAGCCAATGGCCCCTCCAGCGTACACCATGGTCACCTGCATGGTGCGCTCCATCACGTGCGCGAGAGGTAGGTACGACAGGTGCACATCGTGCTCATTCAACGGGAGGATACCGTGGGAGGCGCGTGCAGCACTCGCCATATTGGCGTGGGTGAGCAGCGCGCCTTTCGGGTTACCAGTCGTTCCGGACGTGTAGCAAATTGTGGCAATGTCTTCTGGCAACGGAGGGTCCGCGTTCACGGGCTTCTTCTTGCCGACTTCCACGACATCCTTGAGACTCTTCAGCTCGACGCCCTTGGCGCTCGCCGCTTGGCGCTGCTCTTCGGTCACGTCCTCGAATTGGACAATGATCTTCACGGTCGGGCACTGGTCGATCACATCCATGAGCGCCTTGCACTGCGGCTGACCACAGAAAACCACACGCATCTCCGTTTGGTTCATGATGAACGGGATCGCCGTAGGGCCCAGCGTGTCGTATAGCGGCACGAGCTGGTACGCCATGCGGTTCGAGCTGTGCTCCACGAGCACCCACTCGTAGCGGTTCTTGCTGAAGACGCCGACAGGCTCCTGGCGCGTGAGGCCGAGCTCGTGCACCATACCAGCCGACATTGCCTCGACTTGCTCGAGGAACTGTGCGTATGTGACCCACACAAAGGGCCCTGCTTCCTTGGTCGCCGGATCGATCTCACGCCAGCCGAACATGCGGCGAGAGCCGTCGTCGACGCGGCGACGATCCATGAGGTTTGTGTAGAGCGTCTCATGAGGCTTGTAGATGGATGCGGCGTCGTGCATGCGCACTGCGCCGTGCGCGTTCGTGCGCGAGTTAGGCACTTCATGCCACGTGTGCTTGGGCGCGTCAAACAGCGACTGCGACGATCCCTGACCCATGCTGCTTGCTCTTCTGGTCGGACGGCTTGACGGCGAATTGCAGAATGGCAAACGAAGGAGCTCGCCAGCGCCAAGCCCCCACGATGAGGAGGGAGGAGGAAGAGCTTCGGTGGGAGGTGATGCAGCCCTCCGATCACACAATCACTCTCGGCTGGGGTCATCATCGTCCCCCCATGTTCAAAAGCGAAGCCTTCCACCTTGACCCCAGGTGGTCCCACGCTACCATAACTTACGAGACTCTCTCTCCCAACAAGGTGCGGTATTAAGCTAACCTACTGACCTTGGGTACATGATTCTCCGTGCAAGCGACGGGCCATGGCTGGCAAGGCACCAGAATTGAGTCCAAAAAGAAGAAAGAAGCCTCGAGGGAGATGTGTAGTGGAACGGCCTCTGCACTCCTCTTCACATCGAAAGAAGTGGACTCGTACACCATGGCGTCGGATGTAAACATTCCGAGGAGACGGCTTAAAGGGTGGCGCCGTGGTGGGACATGCTCGGGTCGGACGCGTTCGAAGCCTTCGCACCGCTACTTCAAGGTGGATGGATGCTCGATCGCCAGATGCCGTCGGCATGCATCCTACAGTATAAGGACCAGTTTCTCGAACCCAATGCCGCTCCATTTTCTCACATACACGACCAGCTCGTTCGAGGAGACCGACGAGAATCGAACAACCGTTGCGAGTCTCGCCAGAGGGAGGGGATGTGCACGACTGCGCGTTTTTAATCAGCGTCTAGGTTGACTTGTCATGTGTTCCCGCTCGACAAAAGCTCTTTGGACGGAAACACGTGTCGTACAGTTCAGAACCGCAGTCTCTCAAAGCGGCTTCCATAACGAAGGCGTGCCAGGCGGTCGAGGACCTCGGCTGTCCCTACAGCTGGACGGTAGCAAGCAAGCCTAGCGGGACCTCGAGTTTGCATTCTTCTTTCCTGCTCTGTTGCTCTATGCGACCAGAAACCGTTCTGGAGAGGGTTCAGTGCTGTGAATCCGGATGAGCTGAATCGCGTCGGTCGTGTTCTTCTCGAACAATCCTCTACAGTACGTATTCGAGCCGACCTGGATTCCATCTCCAGCACGGATCCCAAACGTTCTGTCTGCGCCACGCCGCAGACTCTGCGGCGTGCCATCGTGCCTTGGGTCTGAGATGCCCGCTTAATCGAACCCAGGGGTCTGATTCCGTGCGCCATGGGATGGGTTCGTCGATCCAATGATCAGATGGGGAAGGCAGGCATACGGATTCTGGACTCCAAACGACTCACTTCGAGGGCACACTTCGTCTCCTCATCCCCATCGATCAACATTTGGGAGACTCAAAATCCACTCTTGACCTCTGTTGCCAACTACGTAGTACCCTTTTCTTCCCGTTCAACATCAAGGGACCTGCAAATGTATTCAGTGCAATATCTCCTGTCAGGTTGTGTGCATTAGATGAGTTCTTCTCAGCTGGTGCTGGTGTGGTTGTTTCTCTATGTGTAGTAGTTTGTCTATCTCATGCATCGACTTACGTGGCAGCGAACGTGTTGAGCGACGTGAGCCGTGCGGCGATCTCATCGGTCGCACAGATCAGGCAGCTCATGACGATAAAGTCCTCGACAGCCACTTTGTGCTCAGAGGTCTGCAACAGCAAGTACTTGCCGTACGCGTGACGTAGCTTGTGGGCGGCGTCCTTGATCGAGAACGACTCGACGTTCAACAGTGCCGCCTCCATGGCGCGTCGGCCGTCGCCTGCCTGCAGGGGTGGCGTGCCTGGAAGATCACCCTTTGGTGAAGAGGGGGTCTGTGCGTAGCCTCTCCTCGAACCAGTTTGAGGTAGACCAGGAATTGCACTGAGTAGCGAGCTTGGTGCACCCCAGATTCGGTCGAGCATCGACTGTGAGGTAGGCTGCTCGGTCGTCGCAGCGTGGACGCTGTCACTATGTCCCGACTCCGCCAATGGGGCAGTGGCCGATTCTTCCGGGGTCATCCGATCATCCTTCGCGAGGGATTCTCGGCTCGACTTGCGGAACACAGCGTGCGCTTTGTTCATATCCTCGTACATTTCGAGTTCGAGTCGGAACCCGTGGTTCAACGCGTCCATGAACTCAGCGTACGAGATCTTGCCGTCGTGGTTGCGGTCCACTAAACGCATGAACTCTGCCACGTATTGATCCATGTGCACGGTGCCTCGAGCGGCCACCGGAATCAACTTGTCGAGTAAAGTCGCGAGTTCGTGTGGGTCGACTTCACCGCTTCGGTCCACATCGGCCAGTCGGAAGGCCTCCTTCATTTGCATAAACAGTGCGTTCTGCTCGCCATCGGACTGCGCGAACTTCTCGTCAAAGATCATGACCAGCGTCTCGAGCGCTTCGCTTACTGCGCCAGCATAGTCGTCCTGGGATGAGTACCACGTACGCTGAGCGTCGAGCAGAGCCTTGATTTCCACGCTGAAGCTGCCCGTCTCCGGATTCTGACACAATTCCAAATCCACTTCCGAGTTGCGACGGCTTTCGTGCCAGTCCACCAAATCCACTAGGATTCGCAAGTGAGCCAGCAGATTCTCGCAGACGTCGAGCACGTTTTGGTACTTCTCGACAGAGAAAAGTGGGCGCCACAACTCGGGCTCCAGCGAGGCGTCCGTCAAAAGCTTGGCTTGGTGCTCAAGGTGTTTGGTGAACGAGCCGTCGATTCTTCTTCGGAGCTCTTTGGCCTCGTTGGCGTCCATGATCTCATCGAGCTGCTCATTGTTGCCACGTTCCACCGCGAGGTGGTGGCGGTACACTTTGCTCAGACACTCGCCATAGTCGCTGAGGAATATACGGATGTTGTCTCTCAGCAGCGAGCGCGCACTCCGCGGGCGAAAAACGAGCTCGATGAGGATGAGAATCATAATACCCAGCGAGTTCTCGGTCAGGCTGGAGTACGACACGCCCTTGAAAGTGTGCTCGCTGCGGCAGGTATGCTCGAGAAAGACGGATGCCGCCATGAATGCCGATACCATACCCGCGTTCTTGATGTAGCTGCCACTGTAGTACACGTACATCGATAGCATTGTCCAGAGACAGAGCGCGATGTTGTTGAAGGTGTTGTACACGATGTTGCTGGGAGACTTGCAAATGAAGAAGCTGAAGATGGAGGGCATGACCGTTCCTGCGACGAGACCGCTGATTCGGTTCACCATATTACCGTATGTGCCGCCTCGGTAGTTATCTGCGACCATGGCAATCGCGTTTGGAACAGTCGAGCTGAACGCGAAGACGAATGTCGAAAAGCACAGACCGATTGCGACGGCGAGGGTCGTGCGTAACGAAAAGATCACGAGCGAGAACGGATACGCGTCTTTCTTCCAGAACGAGCGCCAGACTTGCTTGAAAAAACCGCCAATGCGGTGCCTGGTCGAGTAGTTCTTCTTGTTGTACGTGTTTTCAAACTCGCACAACGTCTGCACAAGTGTGTGGAACGAGTAGAGGAAGAGGTTCAACGGCATCGAGCTGGCGACCTCACCGGGCGTTTTGATGGTGTCGTTCTCGAGTAGTTCGCCGTACAAGTATGTAAACTTCTTCAAGATCTTGGATAGATTCTGTTCGAGACGCGTGAACTCGGACGAGGGCATGGCCTTTGCTGAGGTGAGCACCTTGGACGAAATCTCATCCAAGAGATCGTTGGTTTCGATTTGCACCAGGTAGATGTTCCGCTGGAGCTTGTTCATGAGCGTCGTATGCGTCTCTGGACAAGTCTCGAGCTCAATGGCGAATCTCATGGCGCTAAGGTCCTTGATGAGGCGGCCGTAGAGATGCACAAATTGCTTGGTGATCGTTTTGTTGAAATTGAAGAAGAAGCCGCCACCAACGAGTTCTTCCCACCACGCCTCGTCGAGAAGCTTCTCCATGAGCTTCAACCGGGCACGGGAGCCGTCCATTAAACGACCGAGCTTCAAGCGGAAAAAATCCATCTCGCGAATA
>JAADVY010000561.1:0-14992 GCA_023336035.1 Pythium plurisporium
TCACACAGATGCGACAGTCGCCTCCTGCAGGAGTGGACCAGGGCGAGAAGAGGACCGCCAAAACCCCCAGTGGACAGAAGCGGCCTGCCAGTGGGATCGACGCTCACACATCGCCAGTCAAGCGAACCGACCGACGAAGTCTCATATCGGAGGGCAAGGTGGCAATGATGCGAGCGACGCCGGCATCTGCTGCTGCCACGACCACTGCGACAAACCAGCTCACGATGCGAGGCTCTCTCTGGCCTTGCGAGGACCATCAAGACCAAGAACCAGCGTGGTCCCACCAGGAAACGGGGATGCTGTTGAACGCGTGGGCACGAGTTGCCGAGATGTATAAGGGAGACGAGCGCGAGTTCATCAAACGCGTTCACGACGACTTGGTGGAGCAGGTGCTGCTTTCTGACTCCGTTTCCATACGCGGCCGATCCATGCATAGCACGCAGTCGAAGATGGCATCGTTGTGGAACACGTACGAGTTTATCCGAGATCGCGATGCAGTTGTGCACGGAGCTGGTCTCCCGACTTTGTGGTTTACATTGCCCGAGCCCGCACGCGATTCGTTTCTTGCGCAGAAGGGCTTTGCCCCCATGAACAAACGCCAGTTTGACAGGATGAAGACCATCGAGACGACGACCGAGAGACGGCAGACGTCTACTGAATTCGGTCGTCGCAGGATAGCCGATGTGGATGCGTCCGTCCATGGGTCGACCAATCACGAGCCGACTCAAACACTGAACCCCATTTCGGCGGCACTTGCTGGTGGATCTGGTCGCGCTTCAGCTCATGGCGAGCAAAGGGTATTGAGGGCGATAGCTTTGTCCGATCCCCATCAATATCGACGAACGATTGGCATCCAAGCGTCTCCTGCGTTGACCTCGGCTTCCACTCCGACTCTTCGATCGCAAGCAACGCGACTACCGGAAGTGAAGATGGAGATTGTCGAGGAGCTGCCTGCAGCGGCTACGACGACTGAGTCGAGCCAACGTGCGACTCCAGATCGAGAGGGTCAGCAGGAGCAAGACCAGCAGCAAGAACGAGTCTGGTCGGACGAAGAGACCGAGCTGCTGCTGGCTTCGTGGTCGATAATGGCAGAGATGCGTACCATCGACAATACTTTGCTCACGCATCACGTTTATGTGGACTTGCTGCTTCGTAGCCGACATCCCCAGCCCACGACGCCAGCATCGATACACTGGGTGTCCTTTCGCGACATTGAAACGAGAATGGACTCGCTCAGGAAGGCGTACGAATTCATCCGAGCCCGCGATACACTCGTGGCTCAGATTGGTCAATCAGATTCGTGGTTTGGCCTGTCAAGTCAGCGCCGTTCCCAGATTCTCACGGAAAACGGTATTGCTCGGATTACCAAACGATGGTTCGACTTGATCAAAGCCATCACGGAGATGGAACAGACACAGTCTATGGTTCTCACGAGTTGTGGCCAGGGGGACACTGCGGTTGCATCTGCTAGGACATCGAGCACGCTCGGAACAAATCCGCTTCCCAGCACCACAATCTCGACACCAGCCACGAACACTGTTTTGCAGACTCGTGTTGGTCGTGAAGGACGGTCGGTGGTAGCGACACCTTTGGTTGAACTTACTCCACATCGAGGAGCAGTAGCGACCCCACGATCTTCACAAATGCCGAGGGGCTCGACGCACACATCTTCACGAGGCTCACAATCTGCAAGGTCTCAAGCTAATCAGTCAAATGGACAGAGGCATGAGACGCAGACATCTCGCCGTCAAGAACGCGGTGCATCATCCCAAGAGCTCACGCCTTTCAGTGCATGTACGCCTCGCCATGCGGCAGCCATTTGGGTAGACAACTCAAACATTACGCGCACGCGTGTCGTGCCGACTCGACGATTTACGGATGACCCGGACTTTTGCATCACGCTAACCAACGCCGTGCAAGGTCGCGCGGCCATGCGCGACACGCCGTTCGAGTCTCCGGTTGGAGAAGTCTACTTGCTTCCAGAGGCGACGCGTACGCTGCACAACATTAGCAAGTGGATGGCCGATACAGGCGCCTTCTTCGGCGACATGCAACGCGATAATCGTGGGACCGAGTGGATGCATTGTCCACGATCGTTCCTGCGACGCCAAGTGGACTTGCTTCGTACCAAGTTCGACTTGATGCCAACGATTGGTTTTGAAATGGAGTTCCAGATTCTCGACCGTGAGACACAGCAGCCGATCGACTCGTCGCTGTACTGTTCCATGAAGGCGTTCCACGATGGCCGTGCGTGGACGTTGCTCAAGGACATTGTCGAGTGCTTGGAAGACGACTTAAAAATCCCCGTGCATCAGTACCACGCGGAGTCAGCAAGTGGCCAACTCGAGATCAGCACTGGCACATTTGGCGTGGACGCGACGACAAGCGATGCGATTGTTCATGCGGTTGATAAGCTCGTGCTTGCGCGCCAGACGATCTACGCGATGGCTGCGCAGCGTGGATTCCAAGCGACTTTCCTGCCCAAGCTCAAAACCGGTGAGGCGGGCAACGCTGCCCACATCCATATCGGACTCTCGGACGTTTTGTTGGGTCGAAATCTCTTCGCCGCTGATCTTGAGGAAGCCAAGCGCTTTCTTGCCGGCATCCTCGACGAGCTACCGGCGCTCTGTATGCTGCTAGCACCGACTGTCAACTCGTATGATCGATTGCAACCAAATTGCTGGGCCGGTGCATACCAATGCTACGGCTACGAGAACCGTGAAGCACCGCTGCGGCTCGTAGGACCAACGGCTGCTCGTGACGATCTGACCAAACTCAATCACTTTGAAGTCAAGACACTGGATGGTACGGCGAACCCGTATTTAGCGCTGGGTGCGATCCTCGCCGCCGGTATGCTTGGCATCGACCATCGTTCGGAATTGCCTGAGCCGTGCACACAAGATCCAGCGAGTTTACGTCCGTCCGAGCGTCCGGCTTTGCTGCCGCGCTCTTTACAGGAAGCCATCGAATGCTTTGAGGCACGACGCCCGGTCGCGTGGGACGGCGTGCTCTCCGAGTCGTACGCTGCGTTGCTCGTGACTCTGCGCCGTGCCGAGCTGGAGCATTATAGTTCTTTGGGACAGCAAGAGCAAGTGGTCGAGTTGCTCAAACGCTATTGATCAAGCAGCTTGACCGACCTGAAGCTCACCGCAACTGTCGATGTGCAGGGCTTCTTCATGCTTCAGCTTTTACGAGTGGACGAACGAGAATCGAGGACTTGATCAGAGAATGTTTGCAACTGCTGCCACCGATGTGGAATTTCGGAACACGGTGAGTAGTCGCTGCTGAGAAAGGGAGCCTCTTGCGTGCCTGAACTCATCTCACACGTGGCCGCATGGATCTTAGCCCCCATTTGAGCTTTTTTCTCCCTCGACACGCCGTCTCCTCCTTTTGTTGAGCGACCATGGCGCTTCACCACGCTGCAGCGATTTGGGTCGACAACGCCAACATCACGCGCACGCGCGTCGTGCCGGCTCGTCGACTGAAAGAGCCGGGTTTCCGTGTGCAGCTCACGAATGCGATCCAAGGAATGCCAGCCATGTGGGACGCCCCGCTCGAATCGCCCGTGGGCGAAGTCTCGTTGATGCCAGACTCCCCGCGAGTACTACACAACCTCAGCCGGTGGATGAGCGACACGGGGGCGTTCTTTGGCGACATGCGACGTGAGGACGGCACGGCCGAGTGGAACCATTGCCCACGGTCCTTTCTCGGCCGCCAGCTCACGAGGCTCAGGGAGCAGTACGGGCTCACGCCGACTGTCGGCTTCGAGCTCGAGTTCCAGATCCTCGACCGCACCACACAGGAACCGGTGGACACGTCCGTGTACTGTTCGATGAAGGCATTCCACGATGGACGTGCTTGGACACTGCTGAAAGATATCGTCGAATGCCTGGAAGGCGACTTGGAGATCCCCGTGCATCAGTACCACGCCGAGTCGGCGAGCGGTCAGTTTGAGATCAGCACTGGTACGTTTGGGTTAGAGGTGGTGGACGGCGACACAATTGTCAAGGCGGTGGACAAGCTCGTGCTTGCTCGCCAGACGATCTACGCGATGGCCGCACAGCGTGGCCTGCAGGCCACGTTTCTCCCCAAGCTCAAAGTTGACCAAGCGGGTAGTGCGGCGCACCTCCACATGGGGCTTCTCGACATCACGAGCGGCCGCAACCTCTTCAGTGTCGACGCGAGTCGGACCGCATCATTTCTAGCGGGAATTTTCGAGGAGCTACCAGGTCTTTGTATGCTGCTCGCGCCCTCGGTGAATTCGTACGAGCGATTGCAACCTCAGTGCTGGGCGGGAGCGTATCAGTGCTACGGATACGAGAACCGCGAGGCGCCGTTGCGACTCGTGGGACCGACGGCCGCGCGACAAAACATGAGCAAAGTCGATCACTTTGAAGTCAAGACGCTGGACGGCACGGCGAACCCGTATTTGGCACTGGGTGCGATTCTCGCGGCTGGGATGAGTGGGCTCGAGCAGAATGCAACGCTGCCGCAGCCATGCACAGATGATCCAGCGACGATGAACGAGCACGAGCGCCCGGCGTTGCTGCCTCGCTCGTTGGACGATGCGATCCACTGCTTTGAAACAAGACGGAGGCCGTTGTGGGATGACGTGCTGTCCGAGTCGTACGCGACGCTGCTGGTGAAGCTGCGCAAGGCCGAGTTGGCGTACTACAGCCGCCTGACCCGAGACGAGATGTTGAGCGAGCTACTCAAGCGGTTCTAGCGAAGACGAGCCGGGAGAAAAACCCTTCAAGTTCCAGCAGCTGACGCTCTCGTGGCACGAAACCGAGAGAGAAAAACGCTGCGGAGAAGACGCAGCTGCGTGGAGTTTTGTTCTCTTTGCATGGATTCGCTTGCTTTGTCCACTGCCATCATCTGTGTTCCCTCGCTCTTCCAAAACGTAAGCAGGGATCCTGGATCCGCTCTATGTCATCGTGCCAGCCCATTGCGAAACGGCTCGGCCTTTTCTGTAGCCACCACCAAGCACTCCCACTAAATTGGCCACTCGGCATCAACTTCAATGTGATCAGGCCGCTCGTTGCCCTGACGGACGTCACGTTCTTGGAAGATGGCTACACGGCGAATAACATTCCACGGAAACTTTGACGCGCTCTGGCCAGATCAGTGTGATCCCCTCCAGCTGCCCCGCGCCGCCGGTTCGCCTCGCTTTCTTCCACGGAGAGTCGGACGGGTCATCGCCCTCGCGGTGCAGACTCGACATGGGATGCTGCAAGTGGATGACCGACTCTCCCCACCTCCATTCGGATTTCGGATCCCTGTAAAGTCGCCTCCAGTGCCAAGTCCGATGTTGGCTGAATGCGTTGCACTGTGGCTTGACTTTAAAAAAGATCCCGGGAGATCAGTCCAAGCGAGTGGGGCGAGTTCCCTCCTTGTCCCACCAAACTTCTGAGATGACTGAGTTTGTCTATGACCAAGTCTGCCGTCGCGTCGTTGAAAAGCAAGACCCTGGTCTGGAACCGTTTCGCGGGCCTGCGACGGTACGGATACCCGTTTCCGGGCAAGTGCAAGTGAGCTGCACGGTGCTTTTCAGTTGAACAAGGCAACCAGGTGGCTTCGACGCCACCCAACGTGTGCGATTGTAAGCTTCAAAGAAAGCCGGGAGGATACAAAAGCCACCCAAGGACCTCCCAGGGATTTCCTGCTTTGTGTTGCGCTGGACACAAAGAATACCCCGTCATGCGGACGACGGTCTCGGCCTCGTGGCGTCGACCGCTCGGTTCGTGGGGGCCATTTGGGTTCAAGCATTTGCTGATCTTCCACGCAGCACACACGCCGTCCACGCCGAGATTGCTGGCCCGGCTGCGTGACAAAACCGCCCTCTTTCTCCACACACTTTTTGAAAGCCGGTCACTCCTCGTTCGGCTCGGGATCAGAATCTCTCTCTACGTCGTGTGGTCTCGCTCTCTTACGAAATGGTCGCTTCGCGTGTCGAGACGCCGGCCCACCAGCCGTCCGAGCGGTTCTCGATCATGCCGGTACGGAACCGCAAGAAGCAAATGTGCCCCGAGCTCAAAGGTACGAACCGAGTTCAAACCACTTGCCATGAACGACGTGTCACGCACAGTTGTTTGGACGTGTCGTGTAGTCATCGTGCTGGGCAATGCCGGCGTGGGCAAGTCTCGACTACTCGCATCGTTGACGCAATCGACGGCCGAGCCTTCGCCGCTGGGGCTCGACTTTCGTGTCAAGATGGCCACGATCAACGACGAGATCGTCAAGCTTCAGCTCTGGGACACGGCCGACCAGGAAATCCACGGTGTCTCGGCGTTGCCCAAGTCGTACTTTCGTCGAGCCCGTGGTGTGCTGCTCGTGTACGACACCATGGACCGGCAGAGTTTCCGTGACGTGGCCACGTGGGCCACACACTTGCAGCTCGTGCGGGATGCCAGCGAACCGATGAGCGTCGTGTTGGTCGCCAACCACACCAGCTCGGGCCGTCCCCAAGTCTCGCCGCTTGAAGGCCAGGCTCTCGCGACACTACTGGACGCGTCGTTTGTCGACTGCACGGCCAGCCAAGACCCTGAGACGTGTCTCCAGCAGCTCACAACGGACCTCTCGGTCCTCAAGCTCTGGCAGGTCGACTTGCACGACGTGCCCACACGACTCGCCCAACAACTCGAGACACTGTCGCCGTTGGCGAAGCAAGACGACGACGAAGTCTCGACCACCGAGTCGGAAAGCGAGCACTCGGACCTGGAACGCGATCTCTCTCGGCCCCTCACGCCATCATTGCTCAAGCCCCTGCGTCGCGACTCGCGGTTTTTTGCGGCACTCGAGTTGGGCAACGCACCGGAACTAGTGAGCCCGAGAGAGTGGACGCGACTGGCACTCGCCGGCGGCTGCGTGATGCTCTGTGCGTGGCCGCTGGCCATGCTCGTGCTCGTGCGCTCGGGTCTCGGGGCGATGTGAGTGCCGGATTTTTTTCGCTGCTATTTGTGGTAATTTTTGAAAAATAATATATTTGCACGAAGTTGAAGTTGCCACATGTCATAGACGACACGGTGGCTGCATTACTGTAAACCTTGCGCGACGGGGAGCGCGATCTAACTGCCGCTTGCACTTTAGACGCGGTGGCCAAGTCTGTGATAGACCAGAGCGATCGATACGACCTGCCTCTGGGTTGGGTCGTCTCTCTGGTTTTGCTGTTAGACCACTGCCGCCGACTCGGTGGCTGAGGCTGCATTTTGGCATTGGCTGGCATTGAAGCAGAACGAACCGAGCGCATCATGGTGAACGGCACGCTGACGCTGCGCAGTACGTGCCTGGTTAGACCCCTGTCGCACCAGTTGTTCGCTCACGGGTAGACGCGTGGTGGATCTATCCTCGTTTAGTCCACAGCCTGGAAGGCATGCCGCAGATCGAACAGGGCGAGAAGCAGCATATCGCAGGTACGGTACTTCCCCGTGTCCAACGAGATTCTTCGGCTGGTCTAACGTCACCCACACAGGCATGTACTACGTTGTGCGCGTCAAAGTTGGGGGCCAAACGCAACAGACCAAGTCCCATGGCAAGGGCCGGGAGAGCGAAATGGAACAGGACCTGACGTTGTACGTTGTCGGGCGTCTTACCGTATACACACGGGCCTATCCAACGTGAGCTTGCTTGTGTCAACAGTGAGCTCGAGGGTGCGGACGGACGCGAGGGCGTCACTCTCGAGGTTCTAAACGACCAGGACTCGGTGCTTTGCAGCGGCGAGATCGCCGATCTTGGGGACTTTATCGAAGGCCGCAAGGGCGAGCGCTACACTCTGGAGGGCGGCGGACGCTCGGCCCACGTGACTCTCACGTCCAAGTGGCAGCAACAGTCCAAGCCATGAGGCGTGGGAAGGTGAGTAAGCGCCACGCACCGGAAATGGCAGGGCTGTTTGGTCCACGAGAATCCGGAGCGATGACGTCGACGAAGTCCAGAACCGAAAAGGCAGGAGCACGAAGAACAAAAAAAAGAGAGAACGCGCGAACTGACTGGCAACATGTTCTACCACCACGCAGAATCTGAGTCGCAAAAAAAGTTGATGGCGCATCGTGGTTTCTTCTCATCGTTTTTTGTTCCCATTCCATTGACCTGTTGGTTGGCTACGCCAGATCCGCCACGGCGCCCAGTGCATGAAACCTTCGGCTGGATTTTTTGGCTTCGAATTAGGCTCCTGCGGATGTGTAGCAGTCAGTCAGCGTGGCCCACTTCCAAAGCCGACACAATGGTGGTCACGGGATGGATCCAGAGAGTTCTCACACAGAGGCACAGAAATATCGAACCGAACCTGCCATGCAACCTTTGCCAACGCGGGCAGCGTCACCACTGAGTGTGACACTCCCAGCGTCACGTCTCGGGGTCAGTTTCTGTCAGTCCCGTTTATGTGCAGTCCCGTCGATAGTGTGTTTTGAGGTTTTATTCACGTGTTGGTGCATTTTCCACGTTCTGCTCAGAACGTGCACGTCGCCCGTCACTTTTCTGGGATTTTACCGGAGAACAGTTCTGCGCAAGATTTCCTGTGTTGAAGTGCATAAAACCTCACGAGACCGCCGTCACCACCGTTGTCTGAGAGGCGGCGTCACCTTTCGCTCTCGCTTCGTCAGCTGCCGAGTGGATCCCCCGTTGGTCTCTTCAGCCATGAGCGGCCATGTCTGCGTGCCCGAGAGTCATTTTTCGAATTGTAGCGGACGCGTCACTTCTTCGTTCTGCTCTCGCCCCCGAATCTCCACGCTCTTCTTAGTCCACCAGCATCATGAACACCAACATGAACGGCAACCTCGCGATCAAGAGTGCGTTTTCATGTGGCATTATGGATCCGTGCGACTAAACGCGAGTTGGTGGTCTAATTTTTCTCTCTCGCGTGTGTTTTGCAGTCGTGTCGTGCACACCCCTCCACGATGACGAGGCCACCAAGCACCTGAACCTGTCGCTCAAGATCAAGGTCGGCAGCGAGGTGAAGAACTCGAAGCACTTTCACCCGTCCAAGCCCGTCGACCAGACGCTCAACTTGTAGGTTTTGGTTTTTGTTCCACGACTGGGAGAACCGTTCTCTGACGATTGTTGGGTTTGTTCTGTAGTGATGTCAAGAACATGTCGGGCGAAGACGAGGTCCTCATTGAGGCCCACCTCAACCACCCGAAGCGAAAGGACGAGAAGGAGAAGGCTGCGGCCGCGGCGCACTGGAAGGTGCCGCTCCGCAAGTTTCTCTCGGAGACATGGACGACCGTGAACCTCTCGAAGAGCGAGACGTACAAGATTGAGCTCGAGAGCCACTGGACGGTGAAGAACACGACCCAGAAGCTCGCCGGCGAGGGCGCCGCGAACGCCGTGGACCAGGCCAAGGAGACGACGGCCGCGATCCTCACGGGCCACCCGCAGCGCACGCTCGCCGTGCACGACACCCATCGTCCGTGGTTTATGCGTGTGTCGTACTATTACGACACGACCAAGACGGTGTACAATTACACGACGAGCTTCCGTGTGATTGCGCCGGTTGCGCGCTTTGGCGAGAACACGGCCAACACGATTTTGCAGAAGATTACGGGCAAGTCGCTCCACGATCTCGACCAGCAGCTCGTTGCGCCGAACCTCAACTCGCTCGACAACACGGTCGACGCGACCATCTCGACTGTGCTCGTGCAGCTCACGAAGGGCCAGAACTATGTGCTCCACACCAAGGACGTGGCCGTCACCAAGGCCTCGGGTGTGCTCGGTGGCACGCTCACCAAGGTGGGTCAGGTCAAGGACTACACGACCTCGTCGGTCTCGAGCGTGGTCGGTGCGACAGTGAACACGGTCCACAAGGCCACGGACTACACGACCTCGTCGGTCAAGTCGGTCGCCTCGACGACCTACAACACGGCGGCCTCGGTCACGGACTATACGACCACGCAGGTGATGAATGTGTCGTCGTCGGCTTTTGGTAAGGTGCGCGGCGCGACGGTGTACATCGTGAGCCACGTGCCGTACCTCGGGTCCAAGATCCGCACGGATCTCTAGAGCACCTCCCCCTCCGTCATCTCGTCTCTTTAGTAGTTGCCCCCTTTTTCCAGGCGCGCCCGCCAGCGAGTCGAGCTGGTCTCTAGCGCGTAGTGTCCATGGACGATCTCTCTCTCTCTCCCAAGCTCTCTGCACGAACGCCAGTCGACGGTTTAGCTGGCAAAGCTGCCTATTTGAATTTGTCTCTGCAAGTCTTTTTTTATTTTGATAGTCGCACACGTCCACGCACGATTGCTGCGTATTGCACGTCGTCCCCATTTTTCAAACCCACAACAAATCATCACGTCTTGATTCCATTTTTGTTTTTGTTCCGTGCGTCACTTGCTGTGCAAAGGCGACTCCCGGAAGGAGCCACGCAGTATTTCCAGTTTCGACTTTGCATGGCCGAGGAACGTCGGGTGACGCGTCATAAATTCGCTAAACGTCTCAAACGTCACGTTGCCATTGGCGTCTACAGGCAATTCTTCCTCAAGGTCGGCATCCGAGTGCTCCACGTCACCGTAGAACGATTTGAAGAACGCGATCATCGACTGCAATTCCTTCTCGTTGATGAATCCATCGCCATCGAGGTCGTAGAGACGGAACGAGAAGCTGATGAGTTCACTCGGGTCACGCGTCGGGTTCAAGGCCGCCAGGCCCATGCAAAGCTCACGGAAGTCGATCGCGCCACTGCCGTCCACGTCCAACAGCAAGAAGAGCCGCTCCAGTAGCTCGGGGCTATCGTTGGGAAAGAGCGAGGTCATCTCGTCCATCGAGAATTGTCCGTCGCCGTCGAGATCGCGCTTGATAAAGTATTGCACAAGCGTCTGCACGTCACCCGATCGAAGCGCCGTGAGCGAGCCGATCTCACTTACGTCCGTGATGGGCACGACGTGCTGGTCGGCATAGTTGCCCACACGGAGAAGCAGTGCGACGTCCTCAAACGCGTGGTTGGTGCACGCCACACGAAGAGTCTTGGCCATGAGCTGGCGTACATTTTCAGCGTACAGTTCCGGGTGCTGCTTCTCTTCTTCCGACGGATAGTACGGCGGCAAAAACTCGACCTGCAGTTTGTTGTGGACCTGGCAAAGCATTCGTGCGAGCAAATACAGCGCCGAGACGTCGGGCGTCCAGCTCACGTCAAAGTGCTTAAACGGATACTTGAGCACGACCGGTTGACAGGGCAGTCCCGAGGCGAACGAGCCGACCTTGAACTTGGTGAGGTAGTCTTGGTTCGAGGTCGTGCCCTCCGGGAAGATGAGCAGTGGGGGGAACGATGCATTCGCGAGATGGTCGGCAATGTCGGTGATCGCCTGCTTACGGCCTTCCGAGGTGTTGCGGTCGATCAGAATTGGCTGCAGCGACTGAATGACTCGGCCGAGGATCGGGATTCGGCCCAGCTCGGCCTTCATGGCGATACTCGAGTTGTAGAACGACGCGTAGAACGGGCCGTCCACAAAGCCCACGTGGTTGGAGACGACGATCCGCGGCGCGTGCGGGCCCTTGGGCAGTCCCCCCTTGGGTGTCTTGACCGAGATCCAGTGGTACCCCAGTGCAAACAGCACGACGCGGATCAGAAAGGGCCGAGGCGAGGCAATCACGCGGCGCCATGTCGGCAGTGGGCGCCGCTGCTTGGTTGTCGGGTCCACGGGCGTGAAGCCAATCGTCGCGAGCGTGCAGACCACGCCAAGTGTGACACCGGCAACCACCAAAAGTGCGACCCGCAGCAGCGGAATGCCCAGCGCACACACGAGCAGCATCTTGCACCACTCGTACGCGTCGATGCGTGAGTTGTAGTGGAAGGGATTGCGACGTGGCGCGAGCGCCGCGGTTGGCGGAGTCGCATGGGGACTGGTCGAGGGGTTCACGAGGGACGACATGCTGCCCGAGAGCCGGCCGATGAGCATCGCCAGCGAGAGCCGCGGACGCGTCGAGACCGAGGCCGTGGAGGTGGAGTCCTTCTCACGACGTGGGTCTAAATTCAGCAACGGTGTCTTTTCGGACGCAGCCACCATGGTGTCTGGCTTGGTCGTGACGGAGTTCAAGTGAAGGTTGGTTGATGCGGAGGCGGAACTTTTAGGTATTGCGGAGGATCGACAGACCTGACACAGCGGAGGGTGGAAAGTGGGAGAGAGCTGCAAGGCGGTCCATTTGCCGCCAAGGGAGATGGAGCCATGTGGTTGACCACCAAGACTTCGCAGTCAGTACAGATGATCAATACCTTTGAGAAGCCATGACCATTATAAACCAATGGTACAAATTATAAAACGTTTGTTCATTATTTTCTTTTGATACTATAACAAATGATGCACCTGTTAGAGAGCAATCGGATAAGTTTGTCTGGACTTCATCACAGCTATCTTCTTTTCAAGAAACCTTTATAAATGGGTTTTCAAGAGCTGCAATTTACGTGTAATTTTCGATATATTACTTCTAGTCTGAATTCCTCATGTGTCGCCTGGTCGCTCTGTTGCTTAGTTGCGGTGCTCGTCACTAGGAAGCCTTCCGGCACCATGGCGACGACGCCCAAGAAGAACAACGCGGCTACGACCGCGGCAGCCACCAAGAAGAAGCGCTCGCCCGTGGCGATGATGGCAGCGATTCTGCTAGTCGCGGCCGTGTGCGGCGCTGTCACGGCGGGCTTTCTGTTCAGCAGTGGCAGCTCCACGACACCGACCGTCGCCAAAGTGTCGGCTCCGATGGATCCGCCTGCACGCGCGGCCGCATCGCCTGCGCAGAAGGAAAGTATTCAGGAAGCGTCGTCGTGTGAGCAGCAAAAGTGCATGGCTGGCGGCAACGAAGTGTGCGGCACGGACGGCAAGACATACCTAAACGAGTGCTTCTTCAAGAACGCGCAGTGCAAGGACGCGTCGCTCCAGCAAGTGGCCGACTGGAAAGGGTACAACTGCCCCAACAATTGCTCCAAGCGCATCGTGTGCAAAGAGATCGGCAAGTATCTCTGCGCGACAGACGGCAACGTGTACTTTGGGTATTGCAACCTCTACGTCGCGCAGTGCCTCGATCCGACCATCAAAGAGATCGAGTGCGACCAGTCCATTTTCGACGGCGTGTTCGGGCACTGAGACTACGGTACTCGTGGTCGATGTCGCTGGATGAAGCGTTGCCCTCCAGTTTAAAGTCATGCGTTTACAATTCGATATGGAGAAGAATGAAAGATTTTAAAGCTGCTTTTGGAGCGTTGTAAAAGGGGTGGCGATGTGCACTCGCCAGTTCTGTGTAATACGGTTACTCCGCCTTGGGTTCTTCCGCGGGCTTAGCCTCCTCTGCAGGCTTGGCCTCCTCGGCGGGCTTTTCAGCCGCAGCTCCAGCTCCGTCATCAGCCTTCTGCGCCAACAGCGTCTTGATGTCCTCCTCAAACGAGAACGGCAGGTCCTTGGGGGCGAACCGCTTGTACGGCTTGCCATTTCGGTCCACGAGGAACTTGGTAAAGTTCCACTTGACGAAGTTGCCAAACGAGCCCGGCAGCTGCGCCTTTAGGTAGGTGAATACCGGGCGCGCGTTCGCACCGTTCACGTCATGCTTCTCAAAGAACTTGAAGTTGCAGTTGTACTTCTTGACAAACTCCATGATCTCTTCGTGAGTGCCCGGCTCCTGGCTGGCGAACTGGTTGCACGGGAAGGCCAGAATCTCCAGTCCCTGATCACGGTACTTCTCATCAAGCGCTGCGAGTTCCGGGTAGTTGGTCGGCGTGAGACCACAGAGGCTCGACACGTTGACAATCAACAACACCTTGCCCTTGTAGTCGCTCATGGACACTTCGTTGCCCTGCATGTCGAAATCCTTGAGCTCATACACGTCCTTGACATTCTCGACGTTCACATTGAACGCCTCGCGGTACGTGGCGCCGGCATTGATGAACGAGTTGAGCCACTCGTCCTGCAGTTCCTTGGTGGGCGTCGAGAACACCTCACTGATGCCAGCACCCGTCAGCTTGATGCCGTTCACGATCGACGAGTCAAACTCTACCGTACCAGCCGAGATGTCGAGCACGTTAGTTGCGGCACGCGACACATCCGAGTCAAACGTCGCGACAGTCCTGGTCTTATCGTTGGCGACCACATACACGCCGGTCTTGGTGCCCGTGATCTTGGTGAACATGCCCGTCTTTTTGCGCTTGATCTCACCGGCCTGGATCGCGCCGTCTTTGAACGCCCACACCGACTTGGTCGCAGCGGCTTCGTTCACGGACGCGTGGAACACGGTAAACTGCTCAGTACCGTCCACGTTGAAGTTCTCAAGCACAAAGCTCTCCTTCTTGGGCGAGATGAACCCGCTGAGCACGAGCCCATCCGCGAGCTTTTTGGCGGCCTCGGCGGACGCATCCTCGGCCTTGGTCTCTTCAAGGAACTTGGTGATCGCCGCGAGGATCTTGCTGCCGACTGCGACGTGTTCCTTCTTGCCGTCGGCCACACCCAGTGCCTCGGGCGCCACCTCGGGCTTGAGCAAGTACTCTTGGAGGGCCTTCACCTGCGTCTGGAACTCGGCGGGGAGCTGCAGGAAGCGGCGCGAGCGGTCGAAGACGCGGCCCTGGACGGCGGAGGCACTCATGATTAGTAGGGGATGTTGGATGCTGTGGGGACGATGCGAAGAAATCGGATCTGGAATAGTCTTCCAACTCCCCCAGGCGTCCGTTGGTCTATGGGAACTTGGTTGCCGAAGAAACGCAGACATCGTCTCAATACACGGTTGGATTACATCTTTGTTCACGTGAACGCGGCAGAATTCACTGTCCGGACACTCGTGAGAGATACACATATTACCGTGTTTCGGTACTCCGTGCCTTCACGTCGCACACATCCTCATATTGAGGACGTGCTACCAAAGCAGAAGCTAAGCTAGCTCGTGGTGGTGACAGCCGCACTTCCTGGCGACGCCATTGGCCACACGCAAAGATGACGAGTGCCGCATACCCACATGGACGAATGAGATCCGCATCCTACCGGTGCATGTCGCACCGTCGGGATGGTACAGTGTATACCCACCGCTTTGGCGACGTGAA
>JAADVY010000562.1:0-14992 GCA_023336035.1 Pythium plurisporium
GCTGGGCTCGGCGGCGTCCGTGTCGCGCATTCTCATGCCGCTGCTGCCGGCCGCGATGCCCTCAATCACGTCCGTGTTCTGGTTCACGATTGCGTTTTGCCTGGTCAGCGTGTTGAGCCTCACGTGGTACAGTCGCTTTGCGATCCAGCCGGCCCGCGAACCCGACCGTGCCCTGGACAAGCTCCCCGAGAAGGTGGATGGAACCGACTCGGACAGCGGACGCACGCCCGCCTCGGAGGACGGCGTCCACATAGTGTAGACCCCCATGTCAAACTCACACCTATTTACGATGAAACTTAGCCTGCTTGACCTCTTGTTGCATTGTACCAATCGCGTCCCGAAAGCTCCAAAACCGTTCCGCCTACGTATCGGATCGGATCGGATCCCATGCGATTCCTACGAAAACGTATCTTCTTGGGTGCCCACTTCAGACCTGAGATCTGTCCAGTCCGTTCAATCAAGAAAGGTGAACCCACAGACGCAAAAAGTGACCACCAGCTGGTGCTGTGCTTGGGTTCAGTTTTACCGGTACGTGAGACTGTCCCTCTCTCCTCGCGCAACTCATCTCTGCCGTCATTGCGTGCCAGCCACTTCGAAGATCACTCCCACATTTCCCCACACCGGTCGTACCAACGATCCCCATCCCATGGCCGTGGAGCTCGCACCACCGGCGCCGCGCACGCGACGCTGGTACACGCAAATGGCGCTGATCAATTTTGTCGAGTTCGTCGGCGAATCGCCGCGGGGGATCGTGCTGCCTACACTGTTCCTCTATAACCAGTCGCTCGGTGGCGACCTCGCGTCCATGGGCATGCTCACGTCCGTGTTCTCGATCGGCCGGCTCGTCGCGTCCATGGTGTTTGGTTGGATGTGTGACCACTACTCGTTCAAGTCGGTGTACATCGCGTCGCTCGTGATCTGCCTGATCGGCAACGTCATCTACATGCTCGCGGACGCGAGTGCGACCAACAGTCTTGCGGTGCTCGTGATCTCGCGCGTCGTCGTGGGCTTTGGTGGAGGCAGTCGCAGCGTATGCCGTGCTAATGTCGCGGCGCTCACCACCGTCGACCAACGGCTCAAGTACATTACGATCCTCGCGGCGGTCGTGTTCCTCGGGTACGCGCTGACGCCCGGGCTCGGCTCGCTCGTCGCTCGCACCGAGTTTGAGTTTGCGGGCGTTCAGTTCAACAAGTTCACGTCGCCCGGTGCGATCCTCGTCGTGCTCAATGTGCTCACGCTCATCGCGATCATTTTTGTGTTCGACGACACGGTCACAATCGCCGACTGCCCCGTGGAGACGCGGCGCACGCAGACCCAGCGTACGTCTGCGCCGGCCGAGCCGATCGTGGTCAGCGAACGTGCGATCACAATCGGCGCGATCCTCTTCATTTTCCTCAACTTTACAGCCAAGGGCACGCTCGCCGTGTTTGAGACCGTCAACATCCCGCTCTACTTCCAGGTCACCCACAGCGATCCGGAAAGCAACGACGCCGTGGTCGCGGCGTCCAACTTCCAGTTTTACTTGGGCCTGCTCGGCCTAGTGACGTACTTCTCGATTGATTTGCTTCGCCACAGGATCACGGCGATCAACTGGGTCCACTTGGGCTTCTTCACACTCTTGGTCGGCAATGTGCTTCTCGTGCTCGCGCCATCCGATCTCACGTACGTGCGGCTCATGATCGCGGAGACGTTTGTGTGGAGTATCGGCTGCCCCATCACGACTGCCGTCGTCGTCGCAGCATTTTCCAAGCTGCTTGGCACTCGTCCGCAAGGCGTATTGATGGGTTTGCTGGGCTCGGCGGGCTCGATGGCACGCATCACGTTGCCGCTGCTGCCCGCGGCGCTTCCTTCAATGACGGCCGTGTTTGGTTTCAACATCGCGTTCTGTGTTCTTGGCATGAGCTGTCTCGTGTGTTACACTCGCTACGCATTTCGGTCAGCCGCGCAGGACTCGCTAGATCTCGAGAAAGCCCAGCAAAAAGCCCGAGCCGAACGAGGACTCGGATAGCGGGAAAACGACCGACTCGGAAGACGCCGGTGGCAGCAACGAGCCGCTTCCTGCTCGTTTAGAAGTCGTCGTGGCTCAGAAAGCATGAGCTGAAATCATTTTCGTCCTCGCCATAAAATAGCGATTCTACTTGAGCACTACGATGGTTCTACCGACATGAGCCACACTGACCACTCGATAAATGCGTTTGCGAGCAAACATGAAAATGCGAGCCACCAGTTCACGCGTCAGCGACGGCAAATCGTCTGCACGCGAACAGAGTCGTTTCTGCTGTGGCTTGGCGACGGCAACGTTCACGCTGCTCAAAAATGCGAGCTTACTGCGCAATCGCAAGTCGGCCGGATGCGATACAAGCAATTGCCTGTGCAACTTGTGAAACCGATTTCCCAAGCGCGTGTATAACTTCTTGGTGAGGCCGAGCTCGAGAAAAGACAGTGTCGAGTTGACCGCGAGCATGTCCAGAAACAACCCCACGCCGGTTAGGTTGGGGTGAGCGGGTTCACCTCGGCGACCGATGCAGTCAAACACGAAGCTAAATTCTCTGAGGGTCTTGGAGATTTTGAGAGACGGATTTTCGAGTGTTCGTGCAAAATCACAGAGGCTGGCATTGCTCACGAAGACATTCTTAAGCGATAGACTAGAGATACGGCACTCGGATTCTTCATAGGCTCGAGTGAAAATGTCCATCGACTCGATTGTCGCGTAGTGTAATCGCAGCATTTTGAGGCTTCGACATGTTTCAAGAATCTTCTTTAAATCGTGTGTGTCAACCAGCTTTGCCGTTTTAGCAGACAGGCTTAGCGAAACAAGCGACGTTCCCATCACTTGCAGAATCGATCCCACGGCCCCGCGATCACAGTAGTCAAACCCGATATGCAACTGCGTGACTCGATTTCGTGGCTCGCAGACTTGATTCTCCGGGATAAACTCGACATCGACGACATCCTCACATCGAGCAAGAACTGGTCCATAGCCAGGCGCGAAGATTCGCAGCCATTCCGACTCGTCCTTCCCAGGAACAACGCAATAGCTGTCGGACAGTGGTAGCTGCATTTGCGAGAGTGTTGAGAGTGCATCCTCATCATCTGGTAGTTTGATTCGAGCGTCTTCACACAGGCGAACCCATCGATCGACCGGCTCGTCATTTGCAGTCAGCTCTCCAGAGGCACAGATCGCTTGGATCGGGTGCAGTGACTCGATAATCTGCTGCAATGCTCGTGCGTCATTCGTCTTCAGCTCATCGACATTCAGATACAGCTCACGTACGCTCGACGTCGAGGCGCGACTGCACAACGCGAACCCCAACGCGCGCCATTTCGCATGGCGATCACCTTCGAAAAAGTCGCACAGTATCAGACGGGAAAGTGTTCGAGCACTCGCGATGGCTGAACACGCCGCAATGAATGGCGCAAGCCCAGCAGTGTCATCGAGCATGAGCGAGTCGACGACGCATCTTTTCGTCGTGCCCGTCGACGTTTGCCGACTGAGCAAATTAAGGAATTGACCTCGATCGAGGGATCTCAAGTCGGCGAGGCTCATCGCAAATTCCGGGATCGAGATGCCTCGCGCAAGCGTCTCGACGACAAAGTCGTGCACGCACGTGACCGTCGCATCGGCGACGTGCTCCCAGGGATGGAACACGATACTCCTCAGCTGGAACGCATACCGCGTCGGATTCGACCTATCGATCGCCAACGACTCGCTATAGCGATCGTCCATTCCACGCACGATACGGTCGGCGATCGCCATGTACTGGAGAACACCGTCCTGTTCCCTCGCGTCGGGCATGAACACAATCGAGATCGGAACGTGGAAATCAGTCAGCTGATCGCGCGTGTCTCTGCTGCGAATCGCCTCCCGCGCGTGTTTGTACGCTGCACTTGTCCGCACGCGGTGGGACGGAAGCAGAAGCTGCTCCAGGATGGCGATCGACGTGGCAGTGTCCCCCGGAAAATCGCAGTACCGATCGTAGGCCTTGACCAGAAACGAGGGCGTGAGATCCGCGTCATCGTAGTCCTCGTCGTTGAAAGTCTTGAGTGCCGGGTTCCCAGGCTGTCTGATCAGCGACCATACGTTTCTGTCGATCCGCAGCGCGAGCCCGACGAGCTCCATCGCCTCGCGGAGCTGCGCGACTTCGGCGGTGTACGCGTCCGTATCCTCCACGGGCCACGGAATGTACACGCAGAACGACTTGAATTCACTATGCAACGAGCCGCACTCGAGCTCCTCGCGCTCGTGGTAGTAGAGGTGCTTGTGCAGCGTGGGGATCCAGTGGTGGAGCAGGCCTCTCCATGCGGCGATCGCCTCCATCTCGCTCTCTCTCTCTCTCATCTGAGACCTTCACGTCAAATGGGTCGTCAGGATCAGATTCTCAGACTACGAGTGCCTGAGCTGGCCGGCGTGTGCGTGTCAAGCGTGGCTCGCTGTCGCCAACCATGCAGAGATGCTGTGTTGTTGTGTATGTATGTTGAGCAGCGATTGTGTATTTTCGTTTAAGAAAAATTAACGATCGTCCGCATCTTTGCGACGTTTATGACATTTTAAACTCCTTTTGTCTCTCTCACATGAGCACTTTGGTCCGACCGACGATCGGTGTCGCCGACACCACGCGATGCAGTCGCTTGCGAGCAAACAGGAAAATGTGTTCGACGAGGTCTCGTGTCAACACAATTCCACCGAGTCGTGCGTCGGAGACCGAGGCCCGTCTCCGTTTCGCTGATCGACCGGACGAAACGGAAACACAACTCACGAACGCGAGTTTGCTGGCCAACGCCAAGTCCGACGCATGCGACACGAGCACTTGACCGTCGCGAGCGTGAAACTGGTCGGCGTACCGTTTGTAGAGCATCTTGCCGAGCCCCAGCTCGAAAAACGAGAGAGTGGCGTTGCGTGCGAGCATGCGTAGAAACAGCTCCACGCCTCTTCCATCTGGACGAGACACATCCCCGGGGCAGCCGACATCGTCAAAAATGTACCGAAACTCGATCAGCGTCTTCGCCATGCGATGGGAAGCATCACCAAGCGCCAGCGCAAAGTCGTGGAGACTCGTGTTGCTCACGTAGACGTTCCAGAGCGAAAGCGTCGAGATGCGGCAGTGCTTCTCTTCGTACGCACGCGTGAACAAAGCCATCGAATCGATGCTCGCGCGGCGTAATCGCAGCAGCTTGAGGGTGCGGCACGTGTCGAGAATCGTGTCCACATCGTTTGAACCGATCAGCTTCGAGTCCTTCACGTCGATATTCAGGGACGCGAGAGATGCACCAATCGACCGCACGATCGACGCAAACGCACCGGGCTCACACTGATTGAATGCGATATGCACTTGTGTCAGACGACTGAGCTGCTCGTTCGTGGGGTCTGGTTCGACAATCTCAGCATCCACAATGTCCTCACATCGAGCGTACACGATGCCACACTCCGGCACGAGTATCCGAAGCCACTCGGATCCATCCTCATTATCCACAACATCGAAGCTCGTCGAGGAGGACATGGACAATGGGGCCAGACTGATGTCCTCTTCATCGAGGCGTAATCGGATCTTTGCGCCGTCCCACAGTCGCACTTTCCGATCCACTGGATCGTACTCTTGCGCGGACGTTCGCGAGCGCACCAAATCTTGAATGGCGTGGTTTGACTTGGCGGTCTGTTGCAGCGCCGCTGCATCGCTCAGCAGCAGCGTGTCTTCGTCAATATAGAGCTCGCATACACTGGAAGTGGACGCTCGACTGAGCAACGCGAACCCGAGCGCTCGCCATTTCGCACTGCGGTCGCCGGCGAAGGCCGAGTACAGCTGTAGTCGTGATAGCGTCGTCGCGGAGGCAATCGCGGAGCAGGTCGCGAGAAATGGCTCCAACTCAGTCGACCCCGTGACCATCAGCGACTCCACTCGCTTGTGAAGGTGCTTCCCGTAGAACAATCGTGGCGCGTGGCAGATCGTGTGGAGCGACATGCCGAGGTGGACGGGAGCCAAGTCGGACGGCTTGAGTCCGATCTCTGGAATCGCGATCTCCCGCGTGAGGGTTCCCAGTAGAAACGCATTCACGTGGCCACCCTTGTCCCCACCAAAACTGCCGGTAAAGTCCCATGGATGGAACACAATGCTCGTCAGCTTAAACGGGTACCACTCGGCACCATCCACACCACTCGTCATCGCGCGTTCGTGACGCTCCCGCATCGCCAGCGAGATCTCGCTCACCATGTCCATGTACTTTCTCGCCGTCTCGTAGCTCGCCGTCGCCGTTGGTGTAAAGAGGATCGAGATCGGAAGCACAAAATCGCGCAGGTACGCTCGCGTGTCCATCTCGTAAATCTTCGCGCGTGCCTGTTTAAACGACATACTGATCCCCGCGCGTTTCGTGCTGACAAGCAACTGCTCCACCACAGCGATCGTCTCGACGGTGTCGCCTGGCAGGCAGTCGCGGGAGTACGCCTTGACCAAAAACCGCGGTGTGAGATCGCCAACTTCATAGTCGTTCGGGTCAAAACCCTCGATCGCCGGGTTCCCTGGCTGTGCAATAAACTGCCACACGTCTCGGTCGATCCGCAATGCCAGTCCGACGAGCTCCATCGCCTCGCGCAGCTGCGCCACCTTGCGGGCGTACGCGTCGGTCTCCTCGGGCGGCCAGGGGATGTACACGCAGAACGACTTGAGCTCACTATGCAGCGAGCCACAGTCGAGCTCCTCGCGCTCGTGGTAGTAGAGATGCGTCTGCAGCGTACGCAGCCAGCCGCCGAGAAACGCCCAGCGCGTCGCGGCCACCGTCGCGTCCGCCATTTCGTGAGACCGTCGATTTGTTCCGGCCAGCCCGTTATAGAATCAGATGCTCAGAATACTGAGTCTGCAACTCGAGTCATGCTGCATCTGCTGCGCTGGATGCGCGAGGCACGTAGATGACCGAGACGAGTCTGTCGAGCCGTGGCCGAGCAAAGCTGAGGATGTGGGTGGCGAGCTTCTGGCGGTGAGACGCTGGAATTTGGATCAGTCGACGTCGTTTCTTCTTGGGAAACTCGTCTTTGACTTCTAAGCGTGCGCCCAATATGCTCAGGAATGCCCACTTGGCTTGTCTCCACTGCACGCGGGCGAAAGAGCGATCGTACCGTTTCAGTTTGTCGTGGTGCTTGTCATAGAGGCGTCGGGACAGCCCAATGTCGAGCATCTTGAGTGGCGTGTTGGCCTGGAGAACGCGGGCGAACGCTGCCGCGCCAACGTCGTCAATGACCTCGTCGATCGTGCCCGCCACGGGGTGCTTGCCTTCGTAGATGTATCGGAACTCTTCGAGCTGTGCACACACACGGCTTTCCACATTTGCCATCTCCTGTGCGAAGAGAATCATGCTCCACGCACTCACACACGAGTCAAACAGTGACAACACGCGGATCTGGCAAGTGCCGTTTTGATAGGCATCGATGAAGACGCTCATTGTGCCGACGTGAACCGCACACAAGTACAACGCATCCAGCTGAGGACACGCAGCAAGAATTGCCGTCGCTTGGTCGGTTGTGAGTGTGAGTTTCGTGTCGACAGAGATGAAGAGCTTGAGAAGGTTCGATCCCACCGCGTGCATGAATGGAGGAAGAGCCGGCGCCTCGCAGGACGCCAGCTCTAGCATCACCGACTCGAGTTGACAGCCCCTTGTAGCTCGTGGATACAACACAGAGGCATCGATGATATCTTCGCACTTGGCACGACACACCCCAAAACCAGGAATCACGATCTTCACAGTCGGTTCATCATCGTCGACTTCCTCCACGACTGCGTCACCGTCATCAAGACACGTGAACGAGTCTTGATCTCCCAATCGAAGCTCAGAGAGCGTACGCCACCCACAGATTCCGACGCAAATGCTTGCGTTCGCATCCAAGCGAATCGTTCGCAATAGGGAGGGCTTTTGATAAGCAGGCGGCAATAATTGCGGATCGATTTTGGAGGTACTCGTGCCGAGAAAGTGATGGACGTCTCGTAAATTCATCGAGTTCTTGGACATTGTGAGATCGCGCACCGAGGAGTCGTGAAACCGGTGTGTCAGCGCATACCCGAGCCATCGCCAGCAAACGGCTCTATCTGTTGCATCGTACGGCAGCACCTCACACAGCTCCAGTCGTTCGAGACGCTTCGCTTCCGCGACGGAGCTGCAGACCGCAACCACCGACTCGACCGACGAGTACTCCACACTGAGCCACTCGGTCGTGGGTCCACGATCGCTGTAGATGTCGCCAAATCCTGTCACGGCATTCAACGCGATGCCCTTCATCACGCGGTCGGCGTGCCACATGGGAAGCCCAAACTGCTTGAGCACGACGTTTGCAAGCCGCACTTCGGCCAGGAAATCCACCATCCACATCTGCAGCGGCGCCCAGAAGAGCATGACGGACATGGAGACGAGCTCGAACGTCGATCCAGGAGGATTCAATGTGGACTGCAGTGTGTCTATGATCTCACGCACGTTCTCAGCCCACCGCGGCGCATCCGAGGGCCCCCACTCCGGGATCAACACGATCCACAACGGTATCCGATACGCGTCGTCCCATCTCGAGCCGACGAGCCGCTGGATACGGTTTTTGGCCTGGTAGTACTCGACCCGCAGCATCTCGGGTGTGATCTTGGTGAAGAGCGAGTAGAGATCCCCAAAGTGGTACCACTTGTCGGGCCCGCGGCTCGGCTCGGTCGTTGTGAGCGCGAGTTGCACAAGCGGCTCGAGCTCGTCGAGGCACTCGTCGTAGAGAAACGGCTCGGAGACAAGCTCGTGGTCCCACGTGAGTGGGTGCAAAAACGTCTTCCACGCGAGCTTGTCGTAGTGGAGCACGAGCCCGAGCAGCTCGAGCGCCTCGCGGAGCGTGACGAGCTTGGTCGGGTACGAGCGGATGGCCTCGTCCAGCGTGGCGTGGAGATCGTTCAAGTGGAGCCGCAGACACTGCAGACGGTTGTCCATCGTACCGAGCGCGAGCTCGTCGCCGTCCACGTACTCGAGCAGCGGCCGCACCACGTCCCGCCAGGGCGTGAGGAACGACCAGTCCACGGCCAAGCGAGTCCCCATCATCGGCAAAACAGTGAGCTGCCTACCTTGAGCTGGGTACTGTATCCAGCTCAGAAACAAAAATGCGGGTGCAGATGAGACGGAATCAGATGGATGCACTTTCTCCAACGACGTGGGTGATTGGGTGGATGACGTCGCACCCAGCGACGGGCCCGAGTGTTTACGCCTCTCGTTTATGGCCGTGAGCCGTTCTCTCCATCGGGGGCTCAGTTCGGAAGAGACCGCTACAGTACCACCGGCCGGCCCACCACGATGCACGCGTCCAGGTCAGCTGCAAATAACGGAGACCGTCGCGACGCGGTCGAGGTATTCGCGGCGAAAGTCTCACGTGACAAACGACCCGGCGAGAAGCGCAAGGCGAGCGATGCGCCAGCTTCCCAGGAGGGCTCGGCGTTCGCGCTGCTGGCGCTGATGGCGTCGGTGCAGCAGGCCGCGCAGGCCAGTGCCGACGCGCGAAGGCGAACCAGCGAGGCCTACACGAGCTGGACGGCCTCGAACGCGGCCCAGGAATCGAGTACCGGCCGCGTGAAGAAACGCAAGCCGACCCATACGGTGCGGAAAGAAGAGATCGCGACGCTCACCGACGAGATCACAGTGCTGGAGAAGCGGCTCGCGTTTCTGCGCGGCAAGACCATCGCCCCACAAGTGACGCGGGACGCCGCGCAGGTGCAAGCCGACCCGGAGCACCCGTCGATCCCAAACGCACTGCTGCGTGAAGCGATTCACGAACAGCAGCTCAGTCTCGCGTGCGCGCGGTCGATCATCACGCAGTTTATCGCGTCCGACTTTGCGCTGCCCGCGCACTGCTACATCCACCTCACGACCAGGCAAAAGGATCGCGTGCGCACGCTTCAGGCCGTCAAACCCCAGCAGCTCCGCATGGCGAGACGGTACTTGCTCGAGCGCAGCCGTCACATCAATATCACCAAGCCGCACTCGGCCGGCGAGCAGTTTTTGAACGAGGTCGGCGACGCGTGTAACCTCCGCTTCTCGATCGTGCAGCTTCCCGCGAGTGCCTCGGTGCGGCAGGTGTTTGACGCAGCGATCTTCTTGACGTCCAACTTGGAAATCAGCTTCACCGACGGCGCCGGGCGACTCACGATTCGGGAAGACAACAGCGAGATTGACGATCCGGCGTTGGCTCACCACCGCGTGCTCACGACTGTGCAGGACGGGCTCTACCTCGAGTCGCATCAGGCCATGTTCACACACTATGACGAAGAAGATGAATTTGGTATCGTGACATCGACGTTTGTGGATCGCGACGACAGGCATCCGTACGTGCCACTTCAGCGTCTCCGACAGGACATCACGGCCGCGCTGCTTGTTTCAAGAGAGAAGGAGTATATTGTCATGCGGCGACTAGGCCATGTACGGATCCATCACAACCCTAATTTCCCGATCGACGATAACCTCGCCAGGTCGTTGAGTGAGGGATTGAGCAACTGGGGCGATGCGCTGCTTAAGCATGTACGCCAGCAGTGCGGCCTCGACTAGAAGATGGGAGAGGGGAAAATCAAGAAAAAAAGTCTATTCGATGAGCTTATCGCTTTTGAAAATTGAGGAAACGCAGCGCGAACAGTGCCATCAGTCGGAAGCCCATGATGAACGCGATCGCGACGGCCACGTTTCTCCACATCTCGTCGTGTTTCATAAAGAAGACCTGTTCCACATACTCCTTGATGGTGAGGTTGCCTGGCAGCGTCGGCGGTATGTTCATGATCGTCTGACAAGCGAGCTCAGTGGGGCCTCCTTCGGGACAATCCCCAAAGACAGTGGCCGAGAGCGCGGCCAACGTGTATGTGTGCGACGTGAGGTAGTAGGCCCACTTGTACGCAGGCGGAATCGCACTCGCCGGCGGGTTGTACCCAGCGAAGAGAACAGCAACCGAGAGGAAGAACATGCCGACCGTAGACGTGACTTCAATACTGGGGAGTGCGTACACGAGGACTTGGGCCCAGTACGTTTGCTGGACAACGTAGAGCGCGAGATGCAGCCAGAACAGGACGAACCGCGTGATGCCGGAGAAGCCGACCATCGGGAAGAAGATGGCGGTGAACACGAACGAACTGCTGACGATGTAGGGCAGCTCCACGAGTGTTCCGCCGACAAAATACCACCAGGCACTGTAGGTTTGCGATGCTCGCTCGCGATAGAACGATGGTCGCTCCTGCACGGTGAGAGGGATCACACTGTTGAACGACACGATGCCGAGGAAGAGTGACGAGTAGTACATGAGTCCCTGTCCCGAGTTGATGCCCTGGTACGTGTCGTACTGCGCGTCCACATACGTGAGTCCAAAGACCACGGCGAAGAAGACCACTACGACAAACCGCGTGATGTTGTACGAAGGTGTGCGCCAGTACAGGTCACGAAACCGCTGGAGAAGGAGCGTGGCCTGCAAGAAGTGTGAGGCCGCACGCTTGTTCGAGAACGTCGGTGCCGGGATATGAGGTGCCGGAGTCGTCACACCGGGCTCGGCAAGTTGAGCGTCGAGCTGTGCCTTCCTGACACTGGCGGTGAAGATCGCAGCAAAATCAATGTCACTGGAGCGTGAGCGTTCAACACCGGCCCCAATCACCTCGAGCATCCACGTCGCGGGATGGGATCCCAACTCCAGTTTTGGCACATGATCGATCGCTTCGAAATACCGCACAAGCTGCTGGGCATTTTCGCCAAGATCTCCAAAGTAGACGGTCTCACCGCCACGCTTGAGCAATAGCAAGTTGTCGAATATCTGGAAGACCTCCCAGGACGGCTGATGGATCGTGCACAGCACCGTGCGACCAGTGTCTGCGACCTTGCGGACTCCGTCCATGATCATCTTGGCGGCGCGTGCGTCTAACCCACTGGTGGGCTCGTCAAGAAAGAGCACACTCGGTTGAGCGGCCAGCTCGACGCCGATTGTGAGCCGCTTCATCTGCTCGACGGAGCTGCCACTGATGATCTGATCCGCGATCGGACGCAGATTGAGCAGGTCCAGACACTCCTCCACTGTCTCGAGCTTGTGCTCATCCGGAACGGCGGCACTCTGGCGCAGGAACGCGCTAAATGTGAGCGCTTCACGAAACGTCGACGTTTCAGAGTGGATATCCATTTGCTCACAGTACCCCGTGCTTCTGCGAATGGCGAGTTCAGTTGCAAGGTGGCCGTTCAGCAAGATCTGGCCGCGGACCGTACCGCCCGTCTTGCGACCGGCGATCACGTCCATGAGTGTTGTCTTGCCCGCACCGGAGCTGCCCATCAATGCTGTCATGGTGCCTGGACGCGCAACCCCCGAGACGCCTTTGAGCAAGTGAAGGTCTTCCTTTGGATTCGACGGGTTGGGTACCGTGTACCAGAGATCTTGAAACGCAACGGTGATGCGCGTGAAATCGTGGTGATAGGATCGAGCTCGAACGACGTCAATTGCAGTCTCAGCTGGTCGCGGCGTCTGGACGAGAGCGAAGTCGGGCTCTTCGGTGTTTGTGATAGTCGATACAGTGAGATATTGGTTATCGTCGTCACTGAGCTGAATGCGCTCGGGGCTCTCGTACCGAATGTACTCGAGGCCAAACCATGCAGCCACGAGGAAAGTCGCATACATGCCTACTAACACGGCAAAGCTCCACGCGATCGACATCCGTCCGCCTTGGATCCCGAACAAGCTGAGCAGATACTCGCCCATCGGTTGGCCATACAGCGTGTGGTAGTTGATGCCATCGAACACGTCGACATTGAATCGTTCGCTTGTGTACTGATTGATCGCGACGCCGCGCACACACCAGGTGATTGGGTTGATCCAGTAGAGCCAGCTCAAGAAGCTCGGGATCTGGTCCTTGGAGACAATAAAGCCAGAAAAGATCGTAACGAGCATGATCGCGACCAGAGATGCCGGTGTCGCAGTGTTGAGATCCTTGCATACGGCCGCCATCACAAAGAAGAATGCAGCGAGCACCATGTTGGTCAAGAAAACCAGTGCTACGAAGACCAAGTACGATGTGAAGACGGGAGCGAAGCCACACATCCAGTAAATCAGCGTGCTGAACACGAGTGTCTCACATCCTGCGATCGGGATCTGTGCGATCGAGCTGGCGAGCACGTACGTCGACGACCGGAAAAAGTTGGCTCGGCGTTGCTTGTAGAAGACGTCACGTGCACCCATATAGATGGGCAGCTGCAGCACCTGGCCGAGATCGAGAAACAGAATGCCTTGGAAGCTCACGCCCATGACCACTTGCACATTGCGTGCGTCAAATTGCCAGAAAAGCGACGCGAGAATCAAACTCACGGCGACCACCATGAACGCACGCACGTAAATATACTGCGTATTGCGGACCGTGAGCCGGAGCTGCCGCGTGACCAGAGTCCTCAGACTCGACACGAACGCTTGGCGATATTCGGGGACATGATCGAAATGGACAACTTGATTGTGTAGCCCTGTCGTGTCACTTGGTTGCTCGAGCTCACGCAGTGTAGCCTGATAGATGGCGGACTTTTCAAACAGCTCGGCGAATTCTCGCGCTTCGCGGGGGTGAAGTGAGCCGTCATTTCGTGGTGTTTGGTGCTGGACTTGTTGCGGCGTCCCAAGATCCACCAGAAAGTCGGCGTCATCTCGCGTCGGTGCGCAGTCGAAACCAAGGCTGTGGCAGTACGAGTTCACCTGGTCGCGCGGACCGTGGTAGATCACATACCCATCGTTCAAGATGAGTACATCGTCAAACAGCACAAACACCTCGGGCGATGGCTGCAGCAGTGCGATCACCATCGTCTTCCCGAGTGTCTTGGCAAGCGTGCGTTGCGCCATGACTATATCAAACGTTGCAGCGCTGTCCAGACCCGTCGAGATCTCATCCAGGAACGCGAGGGGCTTGTCACCAAACTGCATCTCGCCTAGCGTCACGCGTTTGCGTTCGCCACCGGACACGCCTCGCAATGTCATGTCTCCTACCACTGTGTGTTGACAGTTCTCGAGACCGAGTTGCTGAACGATCGTGCCTGGAGAGGGGTTTATGAGCGACGCTTCGGTCGAAGATCGCTCCTTGGTGTCACGTGATGTGTGACTACCACCACAGCAGGCATGCGCAAACGCGAGCGTCTCCTCCACAGTCAGAGTCGGGCAATGTACGTCCCGCTGACCAGCGTACGACGCAAGCTGCGGCAGCTTTGTGTGGATGTCTTCTGTGGAGACGCCATTGTACGTCACTTCTCCCTGCAGCGACACGTTGCTCGTCATCGGAAAGCGACCGCTGAGCAGTTTCATCAGCGCCGACTTGCCTGACCCTGGCTGGCCCAGCACGAGTGTCAAAGTCCCGGGCTTGAACACACCGTTGAGGTTGCGAAGAATCGGCTTGACTACATGCTTCTTTGTGGAGGCCACACCACGTACGAATCGGCGAAGCGTGTTGGGGATCGTCGGAAGCTCGTGGTGGTCGCCGTCGGCGTTAGCTGAGACCTCGAGCTCGGCCGAGAGTTGGAGGTTTCGGAATCGGACTTCCATCGCAGAGAGCAAATGCTTGGGAAAAAAAGAGTGGCGATCGTCGTGAGCAATGGGAGGCAAATAGGAGAATGGGTGTTTCGTTTGGGATTGATCGAGTTGCCGTGAATCCACAGGACCAGCACTCTCGCCAATTGTGAAGTGGCGGGAGTGGTGGTCATCTTCTGTCAGCGAAATGCATGTGTAAGACGCTGCCATCATTTTAAAGAAAGCATCTATTTATACAGGTCTTTCAGATCCTGTCTCGCAAAATAAACTGTCTCGATTCGTGAGGGTATATGATTTTGGAATATTCATCGACTTGAGGTTTCACATAATCGGTGTCCACATGAAACGGCTGGCTTACGAGTGCTCGTCGATCCTGACAGCCCATGGCCGCTCCTCCGTGAGGCCTCCTCGTGTTCGCGCTGCGTAAGCTCCTGCGACTCGTCGAGAACGGCCTTTCACCCGCAGTTCTTGCCGGTGCAAGGTCCC
>JAADVY010000563.1:0-14970 GCA_023336035.1 Pythium plurisporium
ACGTCGTCTGCGAGTGATACAACCGCATCCATAAGAACCCCTTACTCATAGAGACACATTCCCCATGGTTGCATCGCACCTTCTTGGGACGCACAGTGTCCAATTCGGCCATCGCCACTTTGAGCTGCTGGATCTGTGCACACCATTAGCGAACCCGCGAACCGCTAGATGTATACCACACAATCCACGTACATCCCGGTCCAGCTTGGTGGCCAAACGCTCGGCCTGCCAGCGCTCGAGTCCGCTCGCGGTGTACTCCGGCACCTCTTCAACCTTAGCCATCTCTGTCGGTCGCGAGGGTCCTGTCGTTCCTGATGGAGAGCTGCCACTTTGCCTGAAGAAACATCCTGATATAGGTAACAAAGTACCCCATATTAGGACCTCTTCCTTGTTTTACGTGGGCCACGCTATATTCTCACCCGCATCAAGCACGATCATCACGAAAAAAAGAGAAGCAACGAGAGAGAAAGCCATGCGACGCGAGCTGAGCGAGGAAGACGAGTTCGGCATCGGCGCGGTGGAGAGCGATCCGATGGAAGTGGAGACCTCGACGTCCGTGAAGGACCATCCAGATTTTGCGTTTCTGTCGGTCGCGACGCTGCGCGAGCTCATGGAGCGCAAACACGACGACGCGCAGAGTGCACTGTGGCTGCAGACGCTGCCCGTCGAGCCCGACGCGAGCCAGTGGACGTTTCTCCAAGTGCTCATTCGTCCGGACCGTGCGTGGGAGGTCATCCAAGAGCTCGTCGCGACCGTGTGCATCGGCCACGGCATGTTGCTCGCCGAGGAGACGCCCAGCACGGTCTTGTTCCGCAAGAAAGTGGGCCAGGACTCGATGGCACACGGCATGATGGACGCCGCGACCTACCAGAACTTGTATGTGGCCATTGGTGTGCTGCCGTCCAAGCTGCGCGTGCTCCACATCGGCTACCACGTGTCGAATGAGCAGAAATTGCTGGGCGGCGTGAAGACGTCCCACTTTAGTAGCGTCTCGAGCGACCGCATGAAGGCGTTGAACCGCTCGATGGACAATCTGGTCGCTGCGCTGCAGTCGACGTTGACCAGCCAGTTTCTGACGGCGAGTTATTTGTACATGACCACACCCGAGAACACTGTCGAGCCAGGTGAGTTGATATTTGTTGATGGTGATGTGAATGGCATGTGCTCATCAATGTATGTTATAGCTGGACTTTCCGGTGATGCAATTGAACTCGACAGGGGATACGTCAGCGACGTGCGCAAGACGTTCTTACGGTGTGTACTTGATGGCTGAACCTCTTCCCCCCCTGCGTTTGTGTGGGGCCTAACAGGGCGTGTTGTGGACTACTAGCGAGATGAAAGCAAACATGCGCGATCTATGTATCCCTCTTGAGGAGTATGCTCACCAAGAAGAGTACGCGTGTGCCCTGCTGCTAAACTTGTTGGACCCACTGATCAAGAAACACGGCATCGATATCAACGCTGGTCATCACGAAACCAAAAACGCTGCTGGGGCTCGTTCGAGTGAGCTCACCGAGAGTTCAACTGGACCCGACCAGAACGTGCAGACAAATGCTGCTGCACCTTCAGCAAATACCGGAGAGACCGTCGACGCATCACGTGATCGTGCTGTGTCCAATGGCAAGATGTACGGCGAGGTCATCACCGAAATGGTGCAGGCACTGTGGGCGAAACACAAACACGATTGCGAGTCAAAGGTGAAGCAAAAGATCGATGAGAAGCAGAAGCAAGTCTCAGCTCGCGTTCAAGGCGTCCAGCGACTACGCGCACGCGCCCTCGATTCCATCATCAATCAGTACGTGCGATTGTCTAGGGTATATGCGATCTGGAGTCTTACGTGTCATGGTTGTAGTCCCGAGGCAGCTGTGACGACTCTCAAGCCAGCCACGCCTGGCACGAGAGACGATGTGTTACTCTACGATGGCACGTGTGTTGTCAACAATACGCCTGTGCGATTGAACGTCACCTATGGGTACGATTCCTGAACGGGATGAATGTCCTCACTCGCATCTGTTGAAGCTGATGGTCGCGTTTGCTGCAGTTTTATCATCTTCCGGTCCATGGTGCCGTTGTTTGCGCGAACGACCATCGTGCCGTTTTCTGATGTCGTCCACGTGGGGCAGTCTTCTGTACTTGGTATACGAGTGGTCAGTGTCGACCTAACCAGCGAGCATGCCAAGGGACTTACGATCGCCACGGGTATTGAAGTGGACCTGCAGTACCAGCTGCTTGTCGAGGTGAGGTATCTTCAGAGAAGTTTCACTTGCTTGCGTTGCCTCTGATTGTGAAAACTCTTTGCGTCTCGATAGATTCTGGAATCACACAAGCGACAGGGCCGTGTGCCAGCTCGTCGACCGTCCTCAGCACCAGCACTAGCTCAATCGAGCCAGGTAACCTCCCCGGACCTTGAAACGTTGATCGGTGCACAGGAAGAAGAAGAGGAGAAAGAAGGTGACGCGGACGACGAGGACCATGCGCACCAACAAGAAACGTTGCAGCAGCTGATCGACGAGCCAGAGACCAAGTAACCCGTAGAAGTGAGAATGTTTTTTTTTCGTCTGTACCACTGCTTTCTGGACGAGTAATTTATCGCTGTGTCACGCTGTTGACTCTCGCTATCGTTCTCTCCTGAAACGAAAAGGTCAGACCTGTCGAGGAGAGTGGCTCGCGTCATCCGACAGTGGCGGCGCCGATGGCAAGTATTCGTACGCGGGTGGACTCATCTCGTACGGTGGTGGCTGCGCATAGTCGGGTGGACCTAAGAACGGCTCCTCCATCTCGCTCACCAGTACGGTCTTGGGTTTGGTGCTCGGTGTCACGTAGGTCGCAGTCGACACGACCGACTCCAGCACTCCACGGGGGTCCCTTTCACGACTGTTGCTGCTCGCTCCGCTTGCATTCGACTGGTACAGCGTGTACGCGTAGCTACGTGCGTGGGACGGCTTGTTCGCGTGGCGACGACGCGCGCGTCCACAGCAGCGACAGACGAGAAACGAGCCGACGAGGAAGAGCAGCACCACCGCCAGCAGCAGCAGATCCGCTTCGTGCTTGCCATGCGCATCGTCGAGGTCTTTCGTCGCGTCTTTACGCAGCGCCTGCGCCGTGGAGCCGCTGCGATCCAGTGGGAACAGCCCCGGGAGATCCACCCACGTCGCCGTCATCTTCTTTGGTTTCTTCCGTTCTGGAAGGGAGACAGACTTCAACAAGCCGCTTCTCTTGGTCACTAACGCGTTCTTAACGATCACGTAACAGAGGGAGTTCTAGTCGACAAGAGAGGCGCCGGTGGCCACTTCCACTTTGAGGGGATTCACGAGACACGCATGGCGTCGACTCCCCGCGTGCTCGTGGGCGTGGACATTGGCGGCACGAGCGTCAAAACGGGCATCGTAGCGCTCGACGGACGCGTGTTGGCGCGCTCGCAGGCGGCCGCCGGACGTGAAGATACGGTCGAGCGCGTTGTGCACAAGGCCAAGACCCAGAGCGACAAGCTGCTCAATGAGGTACACTCCCCGATTCAGTTTGAAGTGTATGCTGCCTTTCGCGAGGGGACAAAACCATGACGTGGTGTTTTCGGCGTGTGCTGCACAGTTGCAGTTGGAGGCGGCTGCAGTGATTGCGGTTGGCGCATGCTGCCCCGGGCTCGTGCTCGAGGACGGCGTGATTAGTGCGGCCCACAATTTTCCATTGTGGAAAGACGCGCCACTGCGCGCGCTGCTGGAAGAGGCTTTTGGGCAGCCCGTGCGGGTCGCAAATGACGCCGATGCGGCGATCCTCGCGGAGCAGTGGGTCGGCAGCGCCAAGGATGGTGTTCACGACTTTATCATGCTCAGTGCGTACCAACGAACGGGACGATCTGTACCCGAGAAATGGCTCGACTGATAGTCTGGTGATATGCAGCGCTTGGCACAGGTGTTGGGTTTGGCGTCATTGTCAATAACGAGCTTGTTCGAGGAGGCACCAACACCATTGAAGGTGGCCACGTGGTACGTGTCATGATAACGATCAGTGTCATCCAGCTTCTGCTTTTCTGACGATGGGAACCGATGAAGATCGTCGAGCGCAACGGGCGACTATGTGGCTGCACACAGCGCGGATGCCTTGAAGCATACAGCTCCGCAACTGCACTCGTCACTGAAGCTCAAGAACATCTCACGGCTGGTACGGGTGTTGAGCCCTCTGGAGCTGTCGATAGAACAGACGACTGAAGGGTGAATATGTGGGCTGATATGTAGGCGCCGACTCGCTTCTTGCAAAGTATCCGCTGGAATCAATCGACGCAGAGCTGATATTCAAGGTCGCTGCTGAAGGAGATGCGATGTGCAATCGGCTCATTGAAGAGGTGAGGGCTGAGAGGCTTCGTGCCAAGAAGTGTATTTAACTCATGACTGTGAACTTTGCTCAGGCCGCCGACTACCTTGGATACGCGTGTGTCAACTTTTGCCGTACTCTGGACCCGCAGGTGAGCTGGCGGCACGTGTCTACTTGGTTGTGGTCTTTGTTCACTGAGTTTATCTTTTCATCTTTGTCAGCTCATCGTTCTTGCGGGCGGAATAGCCGAGGCTGGGGAGACTTTCCTCAAACTTGTGCGTGCGGGTTACGCCAAGTACGCCTGGGCTCAGTTTCCCAACCCAGTACGTGCATGAACATGCTGCGTGGCGCCTGATTCAAACGCTCACTCAATTATCAAACACCAGGTGAAGATCGAGAAGGCGACGGCTGGCTACGACTCGGGGATCATTGGTGCTGCTGCTGTCGTGCGACCCCACTAGCGTTAGTACGTAGAAGACGTGGACTTCTGTAGACACTGAGTGCCCAAGAGATGCTGGATTTCAACGTATTTGATTGCAACTTAGTTCCTTGGCTAGACAGCACCTGGGCTCCACAGCACCGTCGAGTTGGAGCCGACAGTAGCCAATAAATGGCGCTGCGGGTTCCACGCGAGGTCAGCGATAACACCCTGGTGACCCCGCGGGAGTGTGTGCACGAGCTCACCGTCCGTAGCTCGATACACGAACACACGGCCGTCTTCCGAGCCCGTGGCCACGTACGCACCGTCGGGCGAGTAGCTCGCGCCCAGCTTCACACTGCTGTGCTGGCTTGCGGTGTGCTTTGTGAACATGTGCAGCAGTTGCCCTTCAAACGCATCAAGATGCAAGAAGACTCCGCGGTTTGTGGTCACGAGAAGCTGATTGCCGTCGGGACTGAACTTGAGGTCCAATGCATGGAGCTTCTTGACGTTAAGGCTAGGCCCTTGCTGCTGCGCGAGGTATGGGTCGAGTACACTGAGGATGGAGCTGTCGTACATCGAAAACTTGGCAAACGGTCCTTCTTGGTAGTTGCGGGCGTCATACATGCGGATGAGATGGTCGTCCGTGTACACGCCAAACACGACGCCCTCCGTGTCATAGGCACCCGTGATATGGGTCACTGGCATGTGGTCGGTCCGAATGAACGCCTGCAGCGCCGCGACACATCAGTACCCAGTACGTTAATGACCGTGTTGAGCAAAGGAACCTACCGCCGTGTCTGCACTGCGGACGTCCCACAAACGAATGGTGCCATCCAGCGACGCCGACATGAACTCGTCGCTGGCCGGATGCATCATCAACGACGTGACTCTGAACAACACCACCGAAGATGTGAGCATACCAAATAATCTGGCAGATCCAAATGAGCTCGTACTTTTCCGTGTGGCCGGAGTAGTAGCGGAGAAATTTGTTGTCGAACAGCGAGTGGTAGCGGATCCGATCTGGTCACCAACATTCAGTCGTGGAGCTCATCTTACCCATTCAAAATCAAAGCGATACGTACGATCGTTGGCTTCGTTCAGCGACGAGAAGATCACGCAGTCCGGATGATGCGTGAAGCGAATGAGGTCGACGCCGTAGCGCTTGGAGAAGATGGTCTTGGTGATCCTAATGGCTCCAGTTCGATTAGAGTGTACCTACGCATCACTCCATGTGTACAGTGCGAGAGCGTTCCGTACATGCCACTCAGACAGTCCACAACCGATACGACGCCGTCGCTCCGACTCGTCACACAGCGCTCGCCCTGCTGGTGGAAGCTGATGGACTGCATCACCGCATCCTGCTCGTCTTCTTCCTGCATGGATCGACGACCACCACGTGCACAATTAGCATCAGATCGCGACCAGAACACGCGAATCGACAGCGCACGGCTCCGCACCTGTGCCTTGAAGCTCTTCACTGGCGCGTAGCGCTTCACGAGGTCGTCATTGAGCGCGACGCCCGCGGTGGCTCCGCCGCTCGCCATTGTTGTGTGCGGTGGAAGCTCACAACGAACCACCACGATTCATAACATCGCATGTTACAGTATATGTCTTTATGCAGGTCATCAAAGCAGGGAATTTTCAAGAAGCTATACGACCAGTACAAAAACGACCTTCTCAAAAACATAGCAAGCGTCAATGCGCATTTTAGTAATGGTCGAATAGTTATTGAAGCTTACGTGGCAGCTCCTGTCGGTATCTTTCGCTTGGACACCGCGTTTTATTACGGGCCTGGGTGCTGTCCCCCTCCCTTGTGAGTCGAGTTGTGCCCCCTCCCCAAGTCAGTTCCACCCCCACGTGGAAGCGTAGGAACGAGATCCCTCCTCTCCTCTCGCCTGCTCGCGTTCTCCGTCGCCGGGCGCGTGCTGTTCCCCTCCGCCCTCGTCTGAAAGCCCACCCGCTAAGCTCTCGATCCGTGTACTGCACGTGTCGCCACCATGTCGGGCGGCCACTTGTCCAAGGAATTTTTCGAGCTGGTCAAGTCGATCGGCGAGAGCAAGTCGAAGCAGGAAGAGGACCGCATCATCATCCATGAGGTCGCACAGCTCAAGCGCAAGATGAGCGAGGTGACCACCACGACCTCGAGCTCTTCGAGCAAGGAAGTGAACAAGAAAAAGAAAGAGTTTCTCATCCGCTTGATGTACGTCGAGATGCTCGGCCACGACGCGTCGTTCGGGTACATCAAGGCCGTCGAGATGACGGCGTCGACCAATCTCATCCAGAAGCGTGTTGGCTACTTGACGTGCTCGCTCGTGCTCTCGCCCACGCACGAGTTCCGCTTCATGATCATCAACCAATTGCAGCGCGACTTGCAGTCGTCGAACCACCTCGAGGTCTGCGCGGCGCTCACGGCCGTGTGCAAGCTCGTGACGGTCGAGATGATCCCGGCCGTGCAGCCGCTCGTGCTGGATCTGCTGCGCCACGACGCCGAGCTCGTGCGCAAGAAGGCCGTGATGGCCGTCCACCGGTTCCACCAGCTCAACCCCGAGTCGGTCCGCGACTGCGGCGACGCGCTGCGCCGTGCACTGTGCGATCGCGATCCGAGCGTCATGGGCGCGTCGCTCTGCGTGCTCCACGATCTCGCGGTCGTGAACCCGACCGACTACAAGGACCTCGTGCCCAGCTTTGTGAGCATTCTCAAGCAGATCACGGAGCACCGCCTGCCGCGCGAGTTTGACTACCATCGCATCCCGGCGCCGTGGATCCAGATCCGTTTGCTGGGCCTGCTGGCCTTGCTCGGCCAGGCCGACCAGCAGACAAGCGAGGGCATGTACGAGGTGCTCCATGATGTCATGCGGCGTGCCGACACGGGCATCAATGTGGGCTACGCGATTATCTACGAGTGCGTGCGCACGGTCACGACCATCTACCCGAACAGCACGCTGCTCGACGCGGCGGCCGCGAGTATCTCGCGCTTCATCAGTAGTGACAACCACAACTTGAAGTACCTTGGTGTCACGGGCCTCGCGGCGATCGTGAAGGACCACCCGCGGTACGCGGCCGCCCACCAAATGGCCGTCATTGACTGCCTGGAGGATCCAGATGAGACGCTCAAGCGCAAGACGCTCGATTTGTTGTACCGCATGACGAACCCCGTGAACGTCGAGTTTATCTCGGACAAGCTGACCCAGTTTTTGCGGGAGGCCACCGATGTGTTCCTGCGAACGGAACTGGTGTCGCGAATCACTCAGTGTGCAGAGCGGTACGCGCCTAGCAACGCCTGGTACATTCAGACCATGACCAATGTCTTTGAGCTCGGTGGTGATCTGGTGCGTCCGGAGGTTGCGCACAACTTGCTCCGCTTGATTGCGGAAGGGAGCGGTGAAGACGAGGACCAGGACATGGAGCTGCGTCGCGATGCGGTGGATACGTACTTGGAGCTGTTTGAGCGCCCGGTTCTGTCGGACATTCTAGTGACGACGATGTCGTGGGTGCTTGGCGAGTATGGCTATTTGTCGGAGGTGATGGAGCTCGAAGAAATCTGCGAGCGTCTGTGCGAGCTGATCGAGCGCCCGTTCAACCAAGAGGATGTTACGCGCGGTTACATTCTCAGCGCGGTGACCAAGATTACTGCTCAGATGAACCACACGAGCGACGTCGCGAACGCAATGATGCACAAGTACAAGTCGAGCCGGAGCACGGATCTGCAGCAGCGATGCTTCGAGTACATTGCGATGACCAAGAACATGGCACTCATGGCTGAAGTGTACCCCGAAGACGCAAGCTGCGAGGATATTGATGTTGATCCGAACCTCGGCTTCTTGAGTGTGTTTGTGGAACGCGCTGTTGCTCAAGGTGCCCCGTTGTACGACCCGCCCGAGGAGTCGGATGACGAGGACAGCTACGACCACAAGAACAAGGACGCTAACCGCCTCAACTTCGAAGCCTACCAGAAACCGGAGATCCCGTACGCGGTGAAGTTACCGCCGAACGACCCGTACGCTAACAACAAGTGGGGAGCCCCGCAGCAGCCTCCGCAGGCGAATCCGTACGGCGCTCCTGGTGCGCCGAATGGTGGCGCGTGGCAAGGTGGTGCTCCCCCTGCGACGGGCTTCAACGCTGCCAAGCCAAAGAATGTGTGGGGCCCGACTGGACTGAACACGGGCAACGAGCAACAGCCGCCTGCGCCTGGTGCTCCCAACGCGCCGTACGGCCAGACTTATCCTGGTGCGCCTGGTGCTCCGCCAGCTCCATACGGCGGATACGGCGGTCAGCCCGACTACTCGCAGCCGCCGGCTCAGCAGGCTCCTTACGCCGGATCGGTACATGGAAGCGAGGATGATGGCGAGGAGCACGTTGATGAGCGTCAGATGATGGCATCGGCCATTTTCGGTGGTATCCCCGGTGCCCCCGCACCCATGCCGCGGCGAACCACCAGCGCAGGATCTAGATCGTCGATGACTGGTGCTGCCCGTCGAACGAGTGGTCGTGCTTCGACGCGACGAGCATCAGGACGACCGGACGCTGGTGCGCCTTCGCAGCAGAATGCACCTCCGATGCAGCCTGAACAGCAGCAATACCACCAGCAGCCACCTCCACAAGCAAATGTGGAAGTTGATCTCTTGGGCATTGCTTTCGACTCTCCCGCTCCTCCGCCGCAGAATGTGTCTTACCAGCAGCAGCAGCCGATGAGCGCTGATCCGTTTGGGCTTGGTGCCCCTGCGCCCGTTGCTGCTCCTCCGGCCCCTGCGCAGTCATCCATGCTGGATCCGTTCAACCTTGGTGGTATGACGTCCAGTATCAACGGTATGTGCGTGCTCTTCATTCCCTTCCGCTGAACTATTCGCTGACTGTTACCGTTCTGCTCAAACGTTAGATGTCGCTCGATCGGTGCCAACGAATTTTCAGTACAACGGTCGCGCGTTGGAACTGTGGCAGATCACTACGCAGGACTTTGGTGGACGATGGGGAACCTGTCCGTGCGAAAAGAAGACCAAGGTCAACCCGAGCTCGGTGCGCACGCTCGATGATTTCTCGGGTCGCATGTACCAGTTTGGCGTTCACACGGTGGAAGCTATCCCATCCAGTACGTGTCTTACTGTATCGGACTTTTGTCCCACGTTTCCCGTCGCTAACATGATGTTTGTTTGTTATGTCAACCAGCGAACGAAGCTATTGCTGCTGCCCGCTTGGCCAACTCGGAACATGTCGCACTCATCCATATCAAGATCCGCAGCGGCGGCTTCGTGGATGTCACTGTCCGTACGGCCGACATGGGCTTCACGGACCAGCTCATCGAGGCGATCGCTCAACGTCTCAAGTAGACGACCGACCCAGTGAGGAGTTGAAGCCGCGTGCGAAGGACAGCGCGCCCAGCGGGAAAGCAGCGCCGTGTCGCGAAGGACCCGTAGCTGCCGAACGCATTTTCGGAACAAGTGCAGAAGCAACAAACTGCGTCGAGATATGTGGGAAAATGGTACCCAATCATACAGCGAGAGAGAGAGAGATGGCCGTGGTGGCGGCGCGAGAATACAGATGATTCGTTTTGTGTCGTCGACTCCGTCCACTTGATGGAGGTGCAGTGAGGAGTTTGATCATGAGCATTTGCGTATCCAGCAGCAGCATTGGGATATCCATAGGCCGATCTTCGGAAGATCTTCTGACTCTTGGTTGATGTTTTGCCGTGTACCCATTTCCACAGTCCATGACCCGTGTGAGAAGATGGGTTCTAAATTATCTTTCGTACAGTATGAGAAACGGATGCCCCGTGGCTCATGAAACGTTTGCGATTATCAAACCCGGCCTGCGTGAGTTAGGGAGAAACTGCGGACCCCGCAAATCAGCACCCCGCATCCAGATGGCATGTACATAGACACGTATTGGGTGGTACACATCATTGTGTGGTCCACATGCATATAACCGAGAGATTACCACTTCAACCAGAGACAGGGTTGCGCCTGGTCTCACTTTCAACTGCCGTATCCTCATACCGAAGGGGGCCTGGTCTCACTTTCAACTTGCATATCCTCATCCCGGGGGAGGAGGGAGCTCAGTTCCCATTTTACCGGCCGACAGACAGCAGACTCGACGAAAGCCCGCCTTTGGTGGGGGGTCGGCCCAAGCTACCTCGCTACTCCTGGCACAATCGGGGGGCTGCGGCACATGGAGGCATTCGCAGACAACCCCCCGAGGCGCCCAACTGGAGGCTCGGCGACGGTATTGGACGTGGGTTATCCCACGTCGGGCCACCTAGTCTACAGCCAGCTGATCTTTCCGCCGGTGGGGACTCCCCAGGAGGCAATGGTGCCTGTGGGCTACGTTGAATGCGTGTGTATGCGACAACATTTTAGTCAGCAGTGCAAAAAACCCACATTATTGGCAACAATTACTCGTAGGCGCTGTCGGGATATCCCCACATCCGCGCGGGCTGTACAATCTCGTCGTAGTCGATCTCATCACTCAAATCATCATACAGGTCGCTTGCATCGCTGGGAGCGTCCCCAGTAGACGGTAAAGCTGTGGGGTAATTCTCAGCACCATGGAAGGCTGCTGGGTGATTCAAATCCACTCTCTCTGCGTAAGTCGGATCGCGACGCGTAGAATTGACTCCGAAGTTTCTGCCATGGGGTGGTGGTGCTAGTCGTCGAGCTGACGATCGTAATTGAGCTGGTTCGAGTACTCGGGGCTGCAGTACCGTTCTTGGAGATAGCCACCAGTGCCGAGCAAAATGGGCAGGCAATATTTTGTCGCCGCACGTGAACACTCTGATCAGCTCGTGCACACACGGTCGGCCGTTAGCCATTCGAAATCGGCCAGAGCATGGACGGATTTCACCTGCAGACCGTACAAGTTGGTTCGCCTTGATTAGCAGCTTTGCGGTCTCGGCGAGAGCCCAAGACGACACCACTCGAGACACAGCAGAGTATGTATCGTCACGAAACTTGTACGCGGAATACACTTTTTCACGAGCAATTTGGTAGCTGAGTTTATCAAGACTGGTCAGCCACCACGGCAAAAGTTGCTGGAAAACGGTGAGGAGATCACCTCGAGAGTTCGCAAGCCATCTTTTAAATTTTGCGTGTGTTCCTTCAACTGTTGAAGTGTCAAGATGGCCGAAGTGTCCGTACGAGTCGGTCCAACACCGTACGATTTTGTGCTGGTACGGCCACCAGTGCTTGTATAGGTAGTCGGCCAGTGGAGTGCTCAAAAGGCGGAGTGCAGCTTTGTTGATGTCAAGTTGGGATTGGGACTCTGAACTCGTAGCTTCGTAAAATCTTGCCATAAAATTCTCTGTCGCTTCAGAGTTACGATATTTGGATTCGAACGGCCCGGGGTTCACCACACGAACTTGGCCAAGCACCTTCCTAGCTTTTGCGAGTACGTTTCGGTTCATATGCCACCGGCATACGAGCTTTCCTGCAGCCGGGTACGCTATATCCGATGCCTTCATGCACGCTAGGTCTCGGTCGGAGATGAGAACACGGGGAGGTATAACAGTATGTCGAGCTTGAAAGGATTTCAGTGCCGTAAACGCCCAGGCGTAGTCGGCCTCTGCCTCCCCTGGCAACCAACATTGTGCAACTGGGAGCACCATGTTGAGTCCAGTGACGACGATAATGTTGAACAGAGGCATCTTGAATCTGTTGGTTTTGTATGTGCAGTCGGTGATAAGCACCTCAGACCAGTTCTGGTCGAGAGGCACGGTCCCTGGGTGTGACCAGAAGAGATACTTGAGTCGGTCGGTTCCTGGGTCGATTTCATATACGTAGAAAAAACCGTGTTGTTCTAGTAGCCGAAAAAGCGCCTGTATCGACGTTTGCGACTCAAGCATGTTGAGACGTGCCTTTGCCTTCTTGTTCGCATAATCTTTTGGTATCAGCATTGAATCCGGTCTCGACAAACGAACAGCAGCATGGTATTGAGATATGGTCACTCCAACCGAGAGCAATGCGTTCTCAAACGTTGGCGCACTTTCCCCAGTCCCGCGTCCCACGATGACGTCCGATTCAGTGCGCTGACGATGCCCGACGAACACTCTGGAGTCGTCACTGACGTCGTGGTTGTGATAAGTATTTTATCGCGAGTGTGGACGACGTGCCACTGATCCCCAATTTGTTTGATTTTGATACGCATGGGGCACCCGATCTTCTTGCTACTCGCCATTAGTCTCACACGCTTTTCGCCTTGTTTGTGATGATTTCCGCGTAGTTTTCCGTATCGATCGCATGCCAGGAGACGCATTACCACGACACCGTCCTTCACTTCTCTATCTTTTCGAGTGACGTTGTAGCCATGCAATTTGGTCCACGCATGAATGGCATTCTCCGCCTCCGAAGCCGAGTCATAGGCAGCCTCTGGCGGGGGTGGAATTTCGGTCATGTCGTCGTTGTTCATGTTGGCGGTGGTGCGTCTTACGTCACACTGCGATGTTATCTGTGTGGCTTCTCCTTTCTTGACCTGATGCTATCTATGTGTGAGTTCTGTTCTATTTATACAGATCGGAGACGGCTACTTCAGTCATGTCTATGTACATGCCATCTGGATGCGGGGTGCTGATATGCGGGGTCCGCAGCTTTTCCCATTGTCGTGCACCAAGTAATCCAGGAGGCATTGCCGCCTTTACCCGTTTGTTCCGACTTGATCCAGATGGTCGAACCACAAAATCACATAACAGTCCAGAGACGAGTCATTTGTGTCAGATCCATCAAGCAAACGTCACAAAAAGGCACTCTACGGAGGTTTTGTGACTGGAAGTGGATCTTCTCGCCCACACCTTGTAGGGACGTGGCGTGCCATCTTGATGCTGCTCCTCCCGGGTGCCGATCCACCAGATGCACGTACGGATCCTGTCCTTTTGACGGTCTCCGGAGACCGACACACGCTGCTCCACTGCACTGGATGTACATGGCTACTTGTCCCCAGCTGCTCCTGCGGCACGGCCGGATCTGATGGGATTGTCCCCCGCGTCGTTTGGATTGTGGCCCCCGCAGTCCGCCCTCTCGGAGAAAGTCTTCCTGGCCGCGTCGTCCGCCGCTCCACAGCTCATTCTCCAATCTGCTCGGTGCAGCTGAACATCCCTTCCTCCCACACCACTCGTTGGGTCTACACAAAACATGAAGCTTCTCCGAGTCGTCGCCCACCTCGCGGTTCTCGTCGTCGCGATCGAGTCGGTCTCTGCCACGGGGTTCGGTGGCTACAGCGGCGGCGGCCAGGCCGTTCAGGGCAAGGTCTCAGCTGGCGCGGCGCCATGCCCTCCGAAGGGTGCCAACGGCGGCTACAAGCCTGCGCCGGCACCAGCCCCGAAGGCGCCATCGGGCGGCTACGGTGGTCAGCCTCCCAAGCCTGCCGCAGCCCCGGCAAAGGGCAACAGCGGTGGCTACGGCGGTAACGCCAAGCCCGTGCCTGTGCCTCTGCCGCAGGCCCCCAAACCTGCTCCTGCTCCTGCCGGTGGCTACGGTGGCAACTCCAAGCCCGTGCCGGTGCCGCTTCCGCAGGTCCCGAAGCCAGCGCCTGCTCCTGCCGGTGGCTACGGCGGCAACTCCAAGCCTGTGCCGGTGCCGCTTCCGCAGGTCCCGAAGCCTGCTCCGGCCAGCGGTGGATTCCAACCTGGTAAGGCCCAGACGCCATGCCCGCCCAAGGGTGGCAACGGCGGCTTCACGCCTGCCAAGCCTGCGCCGGCTCCTCCGAGCGGTGGCTACGGTGGTAACTCCAAGCCTGTGCCTGTACCGCTTCCTCCTGTCCCGAAGCCACAGCCCGCTCCTCCGAGTGGTGGCTTCCAGCCGAGCAAGCCTGCTCCAGCTCCGCCCAGCGGGGGCTACGGCGGCAACTCCAAGCCGGTGCCTGTTCCTTTGCCTCCGGTCCCGAAGCCGCAGCCGGCACCGCCCAGCGGTGGTTTCCAGCCTGGCAAGCCGGCGCCTGCGCCGCCGAGCGGGGGCTATGGTGGTAACTCGAAGCCGGTTCCGGTGCCGCTCCCGCCGGTGCCGCAGCCGCAGCCTGCACCAGTGCCGACGCCGGTCGCTCCTGTGCCAGTCCCATCGCCTGTGCCATCGCAGTCGATGCCGACCAAGCCTGTGCCTGCTCCGGTGCCATCGATGTCCATGCCTGTGAAGCCGACTCCTCCGGCTCCGGCTCCTGTCCCGACGCCCGCACCCACGCAGGCCTCGACGCCAGCCCCGACCCCAGCTCCGACGCCGGCTCCCACCCCGGCTCCAACGCCTGCCCCCACTCCGGCCCCCACTCCG
>JAADVY010000564.1:0-14967 GCA_023336035.1 Pythium plurisporium
ACATCGTGTCGCGTTTTGGCGAGATGCTGCTAGTAGATTGTACCCACAAGACGAACAGGTACGCCCAGTAAGTGTCCATTCGGATCCCTGTCGATGTCCATATGCTGTCCATTCGCTAACCTCCAAATTGCTGCTCGTGTAGATATAACTACCAGCTAATGACACTCATGGTTGTTGATGATCACGGCAAAGGTCAGGTTGCTAAGCACTCGTTGCTGGAACGGAACGCCGATTGGCACATGTCCCGCGCACTGGATCACTTTGTTCGAGCGCATCCCGACTTGGCGGAGAAAGTGGAGGTGATTATGGTCGATAAAGACCTCAACGAGATCAAGGTCCTCAAGATGTACTTCCCGAATGCGCGTATACTCATCTGCCTCTTCCACGTGTTGAAGTACCTTGCCCAGATGATTCGCAAGCCAGATTTCGGCAAGATCTCGACCGACGATCGCGAAACGCTCGAAGCCATCGTGCATGGCATGGTGTATGCGGACTCGAAGGAGATCTACGACGATAACGTTGCAGCGGGTCTGTCAAGCCAACGACTACCTCAAGTTTTTCGACTACTTCGAGACCAACTGGCACACCTGCACGGACATGTGGGTGATGTACACCAGAGCCAGACTCCCGCACTTTCGCGTGCACACAAACAATCACCTTGAGAGCTTCTTCGGCCATCTCAAGAGTGCTGTCACGCCGGTGATGGGTATGGCGGAAACGGTCAAGGCGCTGATCGACGATGATCGAGTCCGCGAAAACGACTACACACACCGTCGGACCAGAGTCGGCCGCTACTACAACAAGACATACGATGACGACATGAATGAACTACTCAAGTTCACCAACCCGTTTGTTGCCGAGAGTGTCAAGACGGAATACGCGCTTGCCTTGGAGAAGTTTGGCGTGTTCAAGTACGACGGCAGTTCGACAGGTGGGACAGTCTCGGTGACGGGAAAGACGAAGACCCACGACGTCGACATCCGTACGTGGAAGTGTTCGTGCTCGTTCTCACACTCAATGAAGCTCCCGTGCCAGCACGCGATTGCGTTACGGAAGGCGAAGCAATTTGAGGTGTCGATTCCTATGAAGGCAGTTGGAAACAGGTAAGATTTGGTCCAGTCGATGTCCAGTTGTTGACCAGTTGTTGACCAACTGACATGATTGATTGCATTTGCAGGTGGCTTGGACCAGCGGAAGTCAAAGCGACGGTGGCGGAGCCGCGCGTTCTGTATACCCCGTCCAATAGCGGCAATAAAAAGTGCAAACTCTCGTCGCGTGATAAATACCGAGAAGCCACCCGAGCGACTGAAGCTTTACGGAGCGAGCTCGCCGACATATCGGACGATGACGAGTTCCACGCACACTTGGAGTTCGTGCTGGACCAGTGGAGACGGGTCCGTCAACGGCGTCTCGACGACAAGGACGAAGATCGGGGCGACAATACGCATGCGCACGACCACTCGATCGACAACCCCGAACAGTCCCACGGTGATTTAGGGATGTCACAGCCACCATCTCAGGCCCACAGTCTCTTCTCCGAAGAGCTGGGCAACGTTCGACTCGTTGCACCTGCGCCTGTCCCCGTCACAGGTGATCTCATCGTCAGTAGCCAGGTAGACGAGGACAGGGAAGATTTCGATTCTGATTTTGTGCAACCGGTCAAGATGCTACCGCGACTCACCTTCAACCCCCGCGCAGCAAAATCTGGTCGCCCGCGTCGCGTCATGGGAGAAGTGCAAGCTGAACAGCGCGATAGTCGCGCCCGGACCAAGGCTGCCCAAGAGGTGTGGAAGACGCTTGAGGAGCCGACGCTCACGGGCCTTGTAGCTTTGTTGGAGGAAAAGAAGCCGGGAATTGTGGAGACCGCGGCGCAATTAACGTCGCTGCGCGAACGTCATGTTGACATCGGTCCAAGGGCCAAGGCCAGGTTCTCCGTGGAAAATGCGCCGGTGGTGAGCAACACTTGCTTCTATTTGCTGGAGGAACATGTACTCGACCTCTGTTTTGAAGTGCTTCCCGTGGCAAACAAGGTGAATGAGGCGATTGTTGTCAGCTCGCAGTCGGACGCCTCGCAGTCTCAAGGGGATCCTGGAGCGACGGGGCCGTGTATGGACCGGATGGGGAAGCGTATGGGCACTGAATGCGTGTCGATCACAGGTGCGGGCAAGCTTACGCGCGCGACGATCGAGGCAATGCGGTACCTGTCCAAGCTGAAGAAGGACTGCAAGGAAGGCGCGAGTTTGTGCTCATGGCTCACCACGACGGTTTCTGATTTTCTGTTTGACGGACGCCCTGCCAAGATCGCTGCCGAGCTTGAGGCTGTCTACCCGTACGCCAAGATGCCCGGGTTTCGGCACGATTATGCGTACGAGGAGCTGTACCGCATCCCGAATAGATGGGTCAGCGACGCGCTCATCTCCGCGTTCTGCGAACAGGTGATGAGTGACTGCGGGAATGCCAAGTTCATCGAAATTGTCTCACGCGTAAAGAAGACAGCGCGAGCGTCGAAAGAGCGTCTTCCGGACAGCACCACGACCAAGATTACCGCCGCAGCGCTCGACGCGGCCGTTGACGTCATGATCATCCCCGTCAATTTTGCCGATGAACACTGGACGCTGGTGCTCGTGCACAAGAGCAAGCAGGAGATCATCTACTACGATTCGAGTAATCAGAAGCCGTATCTCAACACTTTGGGCGACTTCACACAGGACGTCGGCACTTTGATGTACAGTTTGTTTGGCAAGGGCTTCAAGAATATGGCGACGGTCACTCCTCACCAGCTAGACGGCCACAGCTTTGGTATTTTTGTCTGCCACAAGATCGCGACGACACTTGACTACATGGACTCCGACAACATCCTCACCGAGACAGGGGCGACCAACTTCCGATTCCGATTGCTCGTGTATGTGCTACACGGCGAGAAGATCTAGCTAGACGGCGTCGTAACCTGAATACATGGCTTCTTTGTTGAATGTTGCGTCCATATTCTGTCCATACGAAGCTTGTCAATCCATATGTTGTCCATGCGCATGAAGTGACTCGGATGCAAATGCGTAAGTCATCTGCGTCCATACTGTGCCCATTCGGGTTTTCGCGATCCATTTGCTGTCCATACGGCGAAAAGCACGCACTTAGGTTCAATCCAACGCCGAACCTAGTCCGTAATGAAAGTTACGATCGCTATTGACGGGGTTTGTACGTATTTTCCCGACTGGTCATCGATTGGGCAAGCGTATGGACTTGCGTATGGGCCCTCCGTATGGACTGTAGTAGCGTCCGTTAAAGTTCCGTGGATCCCGCCTCGCGGCGGTGAAGCGTGGTCGAGACGACTCGACGAAGGCTCGATCCGTCCCTCGCGGGTACGGATCTTAAGGTAAAGATTCAGTCTGAGCTGTAGGGCGAAGACTTGAAGATCAAGGTACGGATCTGTGCCCTCGTGGTGCGGATTCTGCAGGTCAAGGCGGATCCAATTGATCCAAACCGCGTACCAGCTTTCTCGAGTTGCTACGGAGGGTTTCTCTACCTCATCCATCACAGGCTGCTGCTCGTAGCGCACGGCGATTGGACTGAGTTGGTGCTCCCTGTCTATTGATAGGTCGAGCGGATGGGCGTCACATATCGCTTTGAACGCCGCGTCCCAGATCTCGTACTCCGGATCTGATCCCTCTGCGTCTTGCAAAACGCAGGATCCACAAACACGAAGGTTCAAAGCGGTGAGCGACCAATGAATCAGGCGTTACGACTCCTAAGCGAATCTCCTGTGCGGCTCTTTGTGGCGGACCGTTGACGTTGTTGTCGGGAAGCGCCGTGCAACCGTAGCATAGGCAACAAAGTCCACAAACCGAAGTGGGGCTAGCCTGATGCTGGCACCACGTAGCCCAGTACGCTTCACTCGCTTCTCACTCCTGCCGCGAACAAGACCTGATGTTGCCGCACGCCTTTGCTGCTGCTTGGGGTTCTCATCACTTGGACCCAGTCGATCATCCGTCTGCACTCCAGTTGTGGGGTCGTCAACTTTACCACCATCATCGTCGTCGCAGACCTACTGGTCTCACTTTCTTCGCAGACAAGAGATGTACTAGTCTCGCAATTATCTTCCCCTTCTATGAGTCTGGAGAGTTTTCGTCGCTGCAGCCGTCGCCCGACAACTCGTTCTCTCTCTGATCATCGTCCTGATCATCATTTTTGGTTGGGTTGTCCACGGCTGATCGATGATTGTAGCGTGGAAGGTACGTTGGAACACTAACGGCCTCGTCCCACATTCACGGTCGCATCCACGGCGTCTCCGTTCTTCGTCATCCAAGAATTATCTTGTGTTCTGTATGCCCTCCGCCCCAACAACACCCAGGGTCGTACCAACGTTCAGGTTGCTTGACATGGATGTGGACACACCAGTTGCACCGTTGTCCTCAAAGTGAACAATATCGATATAGCTTGGTACGTCAGTGTAGTTCTCGTCATTGTGTTGTCCTGTGGTTCGGTCAACGTGAAGCGCAACCACTCATCCGGATCCGGTCCACGCTGACCTACATTGTCTCGGTCTCGATACATAATGCTTTCGTGCACCTGCACGTCAGGTGCCCACTTGCGCGTACGCTCGTCTGGGTAGTACACCTTGTATCCCACTTGGTCGTCCTTGAGCCCCAAGATGAATCTTCGCACTGTCATACTCCCGTGGACGGTCAGGTGTGGTACATGGCCCATGCTAGAGCACCGAATGCTCGGACGTATGGAGATCAGCCGTGATTCCGAAGAATAGCTCGCACGGAATTCCATCAATGGCCTTGTTGTACACACAGTTCTTCAGGTACACAGCATACTCAAAAGCATCAGGCCAAAGCGATTGCGGAACGCCCGATTGACCTATTAGCGTCTTCGTCCTCTTGGCGAGCGACGAGTGCTGTCGTTCAACTGGATTCATGTGCGAACGCTTTGGTCCAACCTTGATGTGTTCAATGCCGTGGCTCAAGTAGAAGGCTTCCATGTCGGTGTTCACTGTAACGGGTCGCCGTTACAGCACCTTGCTGCTGAGGAAGCTTCTGCTTACTCTGACTGTCGCTCCGAGTCGATCCCCTGATCGACGAGCGCCACACAAGGCTAAAGACAGACTGTCTATTACTGACCCACAGATTCCCCCCAGGGGAGGGAACCCTCCATAAGACATATACCTGCCTAATCTAATAAGACTGAGCCATGACTTAGGGTATCTCCGTACCCTAAGTGGACCACCTCAAATATGTACCCTACACTACAAATGTAACTCGGGGGCGTGTAACTCATACCCCGTTACATTCACAAACTCGCCTCCCTTATTTGTCAAGATGCGCTGAACGAGGAGCATCACGCCTCCTTCAACAATGCGCCATTCAGGTTGAACGATCCTCTTCACACCATGACCAGCTTGTCTCTCCGCCCACACAACATAGTTCTTGATGCACGGGTTCACAGTCGCGGTATCCTTTCGGTGAGTAGATGCACAGTCAAGTACTTCGAAGGTGTCCATGATTCAAGAATCGCAGTGTACCAAGTCTTATTGCTCTTGCTTGGAAACATCAGATCAGCGTACACGAGCTTGTTTGGTGCCGTGACCTTGCGGTCCTTCTTGTTGCGATGCCCTCTTCGCTGCTTGCCAAAGTGACACGTGTCACAATTCTTCATCTCACGTCGGTCACTGAGCATCATACCATCAACAAGTCCTCGGTTGAACATCATCTTCAAGTACTGATAGCAGATGTGACTCAGACGTTCATGCCAAACATAGGTGTCCGCGACACCATCGGTGGTCGTAAAGTTCACTATCGGCTGTTGATCAAGTAGATGTCCGTGATCCGGAGGCACGGGTATCATACCGATCATGCTTTGAGCACCTGCTTCCCATCCTTGTGCAGTCCAAGCTCCATATACTGCGGCGCCATGCTGATCTTGAATCCCTGCAGTACAGCCTTGCCTGGAGACAGGAGAACGTGTTCCGCAATGGGTACAAACAGTACATCGTCCAGAACGAAATACACCTCGTGGTCATCCATCAGCGTTCCGAGAAGCACTGATCCATTACATTTGACACGGGCCCCGAGTCGAGGAGAAACACCTTGTACATGGATCGACTCCACAGCTGGTGGTATGACGAGAAACTCATACCTATTCCCGGCCACATGGACATTCACTCCAACCCAATGCACCACCAACCGCGCTGAGAGATGATCATCAACGAAGTCGAACCGATTTGTTCAGTTGCAACACCAATGTGTAAACCTGCAACAGTGCCCGGCTCAGGACCGCCTTGGTTGCTCACTCGAGCACCATCCACCACGTGAGTGGATTTGTCATTCTTCGTCGAGTGACTAAGAAGCCACTGCCTCGTCGCTGCCTTCCGTGGCGTAGTTCGCACGGGTCTGGCTTTGTCCTTCTTCTATTTCTCATCACAGCCCTTCTTCTGATGATCAGGCGATACGCACAGAACGTAGAGTCTCTCCTGCTTTCGCTGTGCAATCAAAGCCTTCTTGACCTTGTTCTTCTGCTGTTGGTTATTGGTCGCTTGCCCAGATGCTCCGCTACTCGCGTTTCTACCAACATTGCCACCACGAGTTCCACCGCGGCCACCGTCGATGTTCCGAAGTCGACGCATTTTGTCTTGCGCAACTACACCTCTGATCGAGTTCTCCAGTTCAGTGTAATCATTGGGAGTGATCACACCACAGAAGTGTAAAGTCTGGAGCTGAGCAACCTCGGGGACTTGACTCGGCAAACTCTCGAGAATGTACACCATCATAGTCGCAAATGGTACGATGTGATCGTAGGATGCGCTTGATCTGCATGCGCCGCAGGTGGTCATCGATCTCATCATTGATGTTGTACTTTATTACCGTAGCTCGTTTTCAAGTCGCAGCGTGGTGTTGACGCGCTCGACAGTGTTCGAGGACGCGTCGTATCGCCGCTGATTACGACCCACACGGTGACCTGCCAGTGACCTCTGTGTGAAAGAGGCTCCATCGATATGAGAATCAGTCGCCTGCCCTTGAGATCAGGGTGCGAAAAAACGCACTTTTCAAAAACCGCGGGGAGGGGTTAAAAATGGTGCGGGGTGGGAGGAACTTTTGGACAATTATGGCCTAGCCCTATTCAAAATGAATTGCCATCTTCAATCTGCGACTTGTGGGAATGACCACAACTTATGATCGTTGGCTGTCAGGCGAGTCACCCGAGCTGACTGCCGGCTTGACCATCGATTTCCACCGCTATCTTTGTCCGAGTTCTGAGCTGATTTTAGCTGAGGACGCTCCACACGCTCTACCACTCATGCAGACGGTTCTTAACGTCAACAGCAAGTAAAACGCGCAACTCGCTCAACTGACCAACACCTCCCCAACCGCCGTGATGTCTTCGTCTAACTCGCACCCTTCCGCGCCCGTGTGCTGCTCAGCCGATCCAACTTCGTCGGGAGGTCGTGCACCACTTTCAGACGCTGTCGTTGTGCATGAGGATGCTGCAGTGCCAGCCGGCTCGTCTCATCTTGGTACCGTCCTGCAGGGAGATGCTCCGGTACGTGCCAGCTCTTCTGACCAGGGTGGGATGGTCACCAACGGCAACGCTCGTCTGCCTCCCGGTCGCAAAGCGGATCCAGCATGGGCGCTTGTCGACATCGACGATCAAGGAGATGTGTGGTGCAGGCGCTGTCGTCAACTCATCCAGTCGACGAGCAAGACGCACGTCAAACGTGTCAAGCGGCATCTGGAAGTCCGCTTCCCCTATCGCAGCTTCGGGGGCGCCACCGACGCGTACAAGCCCAAGTTGAAGTCGGTGTTCTCGAAACGCTTCACGCAGCTGTTCGCCATGTGGGTCTACAGCACGGGCACGTCGTTCTACAAGACAGGCCATCCCATGTTGAAGGAAGCTCTCGCTCTTCTCAACTCAGACACTCAATCCCAACGCCATTCCAGCTCGCCAACCAACTTCTCGACGATGCTTACGACATGTCGTTGAAGAATATGGCTGTTGCTCTGTCGGGGAAGATTGTCACGTTGGTCACCGACGCCTGGACAGACATCTGCGGCATGCTGATCATCAACTCTACGGGTGTGAGTGGGAGCGGCACGTACTTTCTGGAGTCAGTGTACACCGGAGAAGTAGGTCACAACGGTGATTTCATATCACGCGATGTGCAGCGCATCGTCGACAAGTACACGGTTCTTCAAGTCGGGGCTATCGTCGCTATCGTCACCGACAACACGGCGACCAACGATCCCAGTGTACGACCTCTGGTGCAGCGTCTCCCAGTTTTCACTGCTCCAGCCTATTGCTCTCCAGTTGTAGCGATGTGCGTCGTCAGTGCGGCATCCGAGCGCAACTTCTCAACGCACGCGTACATCCACTTCAAGCTTCGAAACTACTCGTCGCCCGTTCGCGTTAAAAAACTCGTGCATATCTTCTTCAACGCCAAGAACATCGGCGACGACGACCTATCCCACTATTCCGAGATCAAGGATGCGCCGCGTGACGCTGCAGAGCAGCCAGACAGCAATGAAGAAGACACCGAATCCCAGACGGGGCATTTATCCGCTACTATATGCTGTTTCGTACGTCAATTTAGGTCTCCTTTGCTGAATCAAATTGGGAACAACAACGTGTTTGAACAAAATCTGACCAGTAATACTGTCGTGCTCTACTCCATCATGGAGGTGACGCGGCATTGACGGCATCGTTCTCCCTGAAATGCAGTTACTTCTCAACGAGCACGTCCATAGAACGCGTTTTGACTTCCATAGCGTGTAGAGTTTTGCGCTCATCTGTCAACGTTATGTCACTTTACTATTGGCACGCATTGGGTTATTTTCGTAATTTAATTTATATCATGAAGATTTTCACACATCCAAAAGCAGCACCAGGTGCGTGCGATGCGCCGTCTCCACGGCTCCTTCTGGCAGCTCAAGCTCGATCGTCAAGCACCGCCTAAATGATGCTCTTGAAGGGGTGGCATCATCGCGCGCGGGGTCTTCGCCCGCCGAGCCCCAGCTCCTCATCTCAACCGCCTATATCTGGTCGAGAAGATCTACGCAAACCGCTGGGTCAACGAGCTGGAGTTTCTGCTCGTCCATTGAGTCGGGTACCATGAGCTCCAGTGGCAGCCTTCAGAAAACTTCCCCTGGGTAATGCACCACCACTTCAACGTGGAGACGCTCGACTGGGTCTGGATGTACCAGTCGACTCGCGGTCGACGTCGCCGCCGTCGCATGGTAAACCATGGGCCTCCGAGGCGCACCGGTCTACACAATCAACCACAGGAGTGGTCCTATCTGGAGATCTCTAGCAGTCTGCGTAGGGACGACGGTGTTCCCCACCGATTTTCTCCATGTAGCAAATTCTAATTCAAATATAATTGGGTGGAATTTGCTATGCACGGGGTGGAATGATTTTTATTAAAAAATTAAAATTATTCGCAATTATTCTTTGCTGGCGACCTTGTGGGTGGGTGGATCGGATAAACGGTTTATTCTCAATTATAACAAAACCAGATCTCGAACCCTGCTTGAGATCAAGCTTTGTACGCGACTTTTACTCGTCCTCATCGTCACTACAAGCGACATCCTACTTGAGTAAGTCCCAAACCTCTGGTTCGGTCTCCCACAGATACGCCGACATCATCTCACGGTACATGTGATAGTATGTGCCGTCGCAGTTGACTGGCATGTCATTCTTGTAGACAGCAGAAGCAGAAAGCGTACTGCCATATTGGAACGCAAACCACTTGTGCACTCGATAGACTTTGGAGAACTGGCGTTCGATTTTCCCATACAAGGCACTACACTGCTATGCAAACCATCCTGGCGACCCTTCACAGGAGCAGCTGCCCTGCTCTGTGTTCTTCTCCGGGTAGTGCTCTCCCAACGGCTCGTGTACTCTAAACCCTAAACCCTCGCCCCTTGACGCTATTCTAACACACCGCACGAGGTCATGTCCCCAAACTGCGACGTGACGCCCAAGGCAAGAGACAAGAACGCAGGGATCAGTGGTAGCTCCATCATGACCAATGTGATGAGCCCCAACGAGGACGGCAGCGCGTGGATGTTGAATGCTGATCAGGTGTGGTTCAGCCTATGACCAAGTGTTGCTGGATGAGGTGTTTCCCTTTCCTACTTGATCCTATCGCTTCCTACGCAGAACTTCCCCAGAACGAGAGCATGTTACCCAGACGTCAGTTGTTTCGACTACATTGTTTTGAGAGGAGAAAAGCGTAGAAAATGTAGATGTTTGCAGCATGCCAGGCCGCTGCGCGATTGCAGATTGATTGACCTATTGGTAGTGTCCATTACTGATCACACCCGGTCATATCGGGCTATGATCACATGATCTATGTAAGACCTGCGAAGAAAAAATGCAAGACCAGCAGCAAGATCATATGATGTGAAACGCGTATTGGTGGGTACTTTGTAGAATTTCTTTCAGCCTACACCATCATAAAGATAGCTCTTATTCAGGCGTTGGTGCCTACACCAAGTAGGTTAGAGACAACGGTCACCTATAACAAAAATTTTATTAGCAAACAGAACGACAAATGCTCATCGGTACATACACACCTCGGATGCTACTGATGCGGCGTCGGCGCCCATTGCCGATCCAGGTCACACGACGACGTCGGCCGCGGGTGCTTTGGTACAGCCAGACACTCTCGATAGTGTCCAGCTCGAATCGCGCGACGTGCTGCCATGGGAGAATTTGGCGTGGCTTACAGGTCAGCTGGGAGTAGTCAATCCATTGGACCAGGTAGAATACCTGATCGTTGACTCATCTTCTTGCCCAAATTGGCGATATCTCAAATTCCTCCTCCATCGTGAGAAACTCACCATTGGAATGATCCGGAGCAACAGCGGCGAACGCAACGTCCTCGACACGTTCCGCCAGCGCCGACAGCTGTTCATCGTCGTTGTCTGTGTCCTCTCCGTTGGCGCCGCGGTGTAGCTCGTGACTGACACGCTTTCTCCAGAGGGATCCATCGAGATGACGAACGCAATCACGAGCATGATGTCGGGCTGGCGATAGTCGCGGCATAGTGGGAAGGGTGGTTTGGTGGCTGGGTTGGTGGTGAGAGTGCAAAACGCAGAGTGTACATGCTATCACGGCAACACAAGCTTGGCGCAGAGATGCATGGCCCCACAAGAATGGCTATATTCGTCGACGGAAACGTGGCTTTTGGCTGTGAGCGACCGCGCCTTCCCTGGGGCCGATACCACTTCGGCTTCTCCCGAAAGGCACAGCCGAGATAAGACTCCAGCAGCAAGAACAACGACAAGAAAACCCACCCTCCACTTCCGGGGCAAGTGAGCACTCAGCTCGCTCATGTTGCACTCCTTAAGCCTTCGCAATACACGTAGTTCCCCCAAGCGAGCAGCTGAAAGGTCGCACAGGCCTCCATGAAAAGCTGCACTGTAACAAATCACATCACAACTGCCAAGTAACGGATGCTAACAATGGATTGACTCCATTTTCTTTCAAATAGCGTATTTATTGAATCTTATAATATTTGATATGAAAGGATCGTATGCTTAAACGCAGGTTTCAGTCTAAAGGGTTTTGCGTCACTCTATACTGGAAAATACGGAAAAGGTCCGCCAGTAGAGAAGCTACCCTGACAAGAGAAGTACGCTGTGCGCTCTGTAGTGGTGAGCATACATGATGGAGATGCCTCTGCACAACAATGTTGGGTCACATTCTCGCCCTTCGCGGTATGGTCGCGAAAAGATATCACCGAAAGTCTCCAAACCGTAATCGATTAGGCCGAACGGCCAATCCTAGACATAGTTTTTATCGTTGTAAATGATATCAAAACTTATATATCGGGTGTTTATAGATTTGCCACCACCTGTAGCGTCTAGACGACCATGCGATGCACATAGCCTTCATCGTCAGCGTCGCTGGGCTGGATGCCGTCTTCGTCAAAAGCCATACACCTCCTCGTTGACCGATGTCGAGTTCTCACCGTCGATGATGCCATTCTCACCGTCGTTGGGACCTTCTTCTTTGTCGAGAAAGCGGCGTTGAGTTCCCGGTTGAATGAAGCGCTCGAGAGGGTTGTTGATGCGTGTGACGGTAGTCTCCTGGATATCCCTGACGTTCCACAAAGTCGCAGGGAACTGCACCAGCCACGAGAAGTACTCCCAGAAGGCGTTCCTCTTGCGCACGGCGTACTCGAGCCCTTCTTCTCCACAGCGTTGCGGATGCGCGATCTCTCCCAACGCACGCCGTGCTTCGGGATCTTCTCCACTTCAATGACCGTGAGCATGTCGAGAACTCCAAATTCCATCGCGATGCTGATCTGAGGGATTGGGGATATTTCTTGAGGCGACGCATGCACGCTTGCTTAAATTGAAACAAGCAGGAATGGTGTGGGCGTCTGCAAGCCAATCCCTGGATGCATTCATGAGTGACGCCTCAAAGTCACACACGATATCCTTGGCCTCGATTTTGTCACCCAGAGCATTTGTGGCAAACTGAAGCAAATTCCAGTACGCGTCAAATCTCTTGCACGTCGAGAACACAAAGAAGACTGAGATGGAAAACTTCGAGCCGCGATCGAAGACCATCAAGATCACACATTGCTTGAACTTGGCGGGAACAATGTGAAAAGTTCCGTCGATAAACAAGTTCACACTCTGGTATCGAAGCAACTGAATTGCTGCTGGGTGAGCCCAACCGATTAAGCGCTCTAACCCATACGGTTGGGTGCTCGAACCTTCAAATCACACATGCTGAAGCTGAAAGAAGCTGAGCGACGAGTTCTTCACTCGGGAGAGAGGAGCGATTTCCACACGCCCATGCATATCGCAGCATATGTGCAGCATGTAAACGATGAACGAGTTTCACGACTTGTTCGCGCATGATGCCCTGCACAACCGCGTCGTCTCCTTACAACGAGTCCGGCCAAATTGACAGGGTGGGTCAGAGTCGTCTCGACGGCCAGACACTGGACCTCGACCTTCATCTGGGCGACCTGGAGCGTCCGAGCCAGATGGCGCTGGAGGGCTCGCAGTATCAGGGTATCGTAGCTTTGCCCTACACCACAGTTGGCCCCAAAATAATGGGATTCACTAACCCACACTCCTTTTTCTCCGTTTTTGTGCTGTATGTAAAGATATGAGATGCGCCATGGTTTCTCTGATGACAAAAAATGAAGCGCATCGCATTCCTTCAAAATATAAGCGCGGAGAAAGGGATCGCGGGTATTTTTGGCAGATAAGGAACATAGATCGCATCTTGCGAACAAGCCGATAGGTATATATGGCAGACAAGAAGCAAAGATTGTGTCTTGCGATCAAGCCGATTGGATAGAGACCCATGGACGACCTGGATAACAAAGCCCTGTAAACAGAGAACAAGTCTGAAAACAGAGAAGGTAGAACACAAATGTAGAAAAGGTGTGTGGGGTACTCCTGTGTGTAGGGTTATCACGGATCCATTTTGTGAGTGCTGTTCAGGAGTAGGAATGATAGCGGATCGTGCCACCCAGGAGTGACAACCCATCGAGCACCACGATGGGGACATGGTGGACGAATATGCGCCGTTCACATTTGGACGTAGCTCGGGATCTAGAGTAGCTATGAACGGTCTGAGACCTGTAGGAGCTTTGTAAACGTCTTATCTAGCTCAGTGCACTATTTAACTGGAGTGGCCGGGCCGCTAGCCGTCGCCGAGCCACTCCGGGAACCACCCTCCATAATCTCCCTAGTAACCTAATGGGAGTGTGTCGGCAAAAATGTGCCGTACACTATTGGATGTAGCTCGGGATCTTGAGTAGCTATGAACTGGTCTGAGACCTGCAGGAGCTTTGTAAACGTCTTATCTAGCTCAGTGCACTATTTGACTGGAGTGGCCGCGCTCTTGACAGACCTGTAGCAAGAGCCATTCGCGTCATCAGAAGTATGAGTATATTTGTTAGGATTACGGAGCTCCTAGCTACCGTACGATATATCTAGAGAGCTCTGCTGTTGAACGCCTCCCAGAAAGCCTCAAGGGCCTCGGCGCTCACCCCCGCAAGTTCCCGACTGGCTCAACTGTGTTGGCCCACTGAACAAAAGCGAGCTCGTGCTGTGGGGGTGGCCACGATTTCTAGAACTCCATGGACGGCAAATCTTGCCTGGCCACCCACAGCGACAGGGTCACCGGCCCTGAGAGCCACACGCCGCCTCGGCTCATGTGCTAGCGCCTCGACAGGTACGTGGATGAGTGAAACCAGAGATGGCTCCCTCTCAATCTCAACGAACCAACGATCGCTGTCATCCTGGATGCAGGCCACAATTCTCTGAAAAGAGAATAGTTGTCCCCTATCCAGAATGATGTGATATAGCGCCTCGGCGCGCCCAGCTCCACGTACCTTAGACACCCAAAGATGTGTAGTCCCTTGTTGGGAGAGACCAGTTGAAGAAAAGTGCGTGGACCGCGGCATGTGGCCCGGTCCCATTTGTCCATCGGGCCGGCTCCCACAGTGTGGACCGGCTCGGGTGACACTAGGTACTGACCGATCGCACCCCCTGGTAAGTTCGTGGGGGTGCGAACTTCGTTGGTTCGCTCTAGGTTCGTCCCGGAGTCGTACTTATCAGAGGATCGTACTGTAGGACAGGTAGCCAGTGCTAGGATAGTACTGTAGTATTCGTATAGGTACGAGGCCACGTGTGGCGCTCGTCCAACAAATAGACTCTGCTTTTTGCCGTCAACCCCACAAGTCCCCAGCGACCCGGACAACAACAGACCGGCTCCGAGGTGTTCCGCAGGTACGTGCCAGTGTATTAGAGGACCTCTCTCAGTGCTAGTCGGCCCAGTTGTGTGCGCGCTGTATACGGTTGTGTGTGTGTTGGGTGCATAAGGCGTGAGCAAATTCCCTAGGCTTTGCCAAGGGGCGCGGTCAACTCCGGGCTCCGAGGCACTTTATATTGGAGTGTTTCCACCGCACGTACCCTATAGGTACGCGCGTTTCATATC
>JAADVY010000565.1:0-14965 GCA_023336035.1 Pythium plurisporium
CTTGCCTTCTCCATGCTTGCCTTCCCCGTACTTGCCTTCTCCATGCTTGCCCTCTCCGTGCTTGCCTTCACCATATTTGCCGTCACCATCATCGCCTCTGCCCCACCAACCATCACCATCCCAGCCTCCATGGTGCCGACCACTTTCACCGTACTCCTTGCCTTGATGTCCTGTCGAGTAGCCTCCATCGCCACCAGTGCGAGCCGACGAGTGATGATCTCCTCGAGACTTGTCCGCGTCTCCGTGCTCGTACCCATAACCGTGGCTCCAATCTTCGTTGTCGTGGTCGTACCCGCCACCCCCGTGATGGCCACGGCCGAGCCAACCGCCGTGTTCACCGTGTTCACCGTGTGACGGGCCCTTCGCTGTTGCGTCCCCGGGGTCCTTGCCACGACCCCATCCATGTTCGTCATGTCCACCACCACTGTGGCGCCACTTCCCATAACCACCGTCGTCGTCATCATCCTTGTCCCCGTCATCGGCACCACCATGACGGTCCCACCACGAGTTGCCGTGGCTGCGCCAGCCGTGGCCGTAGAAGTTCTCCGTCGTCGTCAATGCTTCGCCACTCTTCACGCCCGAAGTTCCTTCAGAGTACGGCGACGTCGCCACGGCCGTCGCGACCGAAGCGGCGGTCAAAGACAACACGAACACCCGCATCACAAGTAGACAGCTCGAGCCAAATTGGCGAATGCGATCTCTTTACGTACAGCTCGGCGCGCAGCTGCACGACGACGAACGGTGACGACGACGACAGAAAGACGTCCAGAAGTGAAACTTGATGATACGTCCGGCCCTTCCCACTCGGACGAATCACAAGATCGCGTTGCTCCTCCCCGAAAGATGATCGTCAAGGTTTGAAGATGCCCCGTGTAAACAATGCGTTTCCCGCACGAGTCCAGCGCCAACAGCAAGACTCACGTGGTCGGAAAGCGTCGGACGAGATGCCGACGTCTCAGGTTGCGGCATCCGTGATGGGGACACGATTGCTGTCGGGAGGTCGAGCTCCACTCATTCAGGCTCTGCACCCACGTTGAAGTGTTGAAAGTGTGACATGTCACACAAACGCGGTAGTATCGATATTCTGTCTTCTACAGTACTACTAGATTTTGGCGCGAACTTTCCTCTTGTCATTGGCGACAACAAAGATTGAAAAGGAAACACCATGGCCGTGCCGGCATGGACGGCGCGTGAGTGGGGGCCGCTCGCGCGCGAGCTGTGTGCGCATGTGCTGGACACAAACGGTCCCGTCTCAGATCATCACGATGCGTCGCGTCGCGACGAGAACAAGCGCCACCAGAAGCTACTGCTGCGCAGCGACAGGCTCGTCGCGAAGATGTACTCGCACCGCTACATGGAGATCACGCCGCAGCAGATCAAGGGCGAGGTGGAGGAAATCGCGACCAAGCTGGAGATCCATCGGTTGGGTGAGCGGGCTTCACGGCTGCGGCAGCTCGCGAGTGGGTGCGACTACCGAGTAGTGAAGCTACTGCTCGAGTTGGCGAATGCACCGACGCAGGCCAGTGATTCTCGCGTTACGGTAGATTCTGCGGCGCCGCTGGAGGCGCTGCAGGCGTGGAACCGACTGCTCACGCCCAGCAAGGACGCGCAGAAGGCAGAGGCGAAGGCTCAGCAGGAGAAGGCGCTGGCAGCCAGGATGGAGGCTGAATTGCTTCAAGTCGCATGGGACGACGACTGGTGGAAGGAGCGGCAAGACGACGATGCGAGTGAACTGGACGATGCGATGGACATCGACAGTGAAGATCTGGATGGTATGTCGAGCGACGTTGAGGAATACCGTAGTGTCGGAGGCATTGCGTCGCGTGTGCTTGCGGAACAGCAATCTCACATGTGGGATGGTGAAGAAATGCACACCACGGACAAAGAAGAGGACGTGCAGGCGATTGTGAGTCCGTTGGACGGTGAAGAGGAAGGCGATGACCTGCTTTTAAAGTACTTTCGACGCGCGACGGACCCCGCCAAGCCGATGGAAGTGGAGGATGCGAGGGAGCAGCTTCCACGAGATCAAGAACAAGGCGACATATTTTTCAGTTTTGATGCACCATCTCGTTTGCTGCCGCTTGTGCAGTCTCTGAATCAATCGAGGGTCAACAGTCTCTCAAGTACCACGAGTCTACCACGTGAACCAAGACACGTCGTTCACGAAAGGATTCTCGTGGAGGCTGTCATGTATGCTTTACGTGGCGTGCCTTCCCCGTTTTTCGACACGCGGCCATCGCCCCTCCTTTTTTTTGGAGGTGAATTATCAACGTCCGACTTCATCACGTCGACTCTTGTCACGCGGGGTATTGCCGTATCACACTTGTCTCCTTCGACGATGATTGTTGTACTCGAGAAGGTCGCTTCTGCAGCTTCCAATCTGCAGTTCTTGAGAGAAGTTAGTGCATTCCTCGTCAATAGCGCTGTAGAGGGTACACGGTCGTCAGCCGCTGAAGGAATGGCGTGCGAGCTTAATGTTCAGCTGAACACATGCCAGCTCTACATCAATGATGTCCACGAGTTGATGGCAAAGACCAGCAAACACGACACAAGCTCCACGGCAACGGTTCTTCCAACCTTACTGAGTGCAACTGGAAAGCTTCAAGAGATGTTCGCAATGCTGTCGTGGTTGAAAGCTACTGTCGCGAAGTGCATTGAACCGTTCCAGACTCATAGCCGCCAAGATATCAATGCTGCTGAGCTATCTAGCATTTTATTGTCGGCTTTGTATCGGGAACTGGAACTGAAGTTCCTCGAATCATCGGGATCGCTCTTGGTAGATGAAGCATATGAAAGTTTGAAGTGGGATTCCTACGAGATTCTATGCAGGCTCTTCTCAAGAGCGCTCAGCCCATACCTTGATGTGATGGATCGGGTACTCTTCGACAGAGGTTACGACGCTCGCATTGACCTACACCACGAGTTGTTCTTCGTCTCATCGGACCGAAGTTTTGCGAGTCCAGCATCGCCACGTTCATCCGCACTGAAGCTGTCTGAAGAATCGTTCGAAGACACAATGGCAGGCTTGATGCCATTCAGAATTGTGACTACAGCAGTCCCGGTATTCATGCTTCCGCTGATGCGATCTCTCGGTGCCGCCTTAGAAAGTCGTCAAATCCTCAACCAGTATTTGAACCAGAACGCTCACAATACCTTCATGATGGTCCACCCGACAAGTCTTTCCACCCAGTTCATGACAGCTTTCACCAGACTCACCTCAAAGTCTACCCCATCGACTGTGGGATCGGTGCCATTGCGAACCACTCCCTTCAGTGAAGTCGTTCGCCAGTCGGTGATCCAACCTATAGCAGAAAAGGTGAGTTCCGTTGAACATGACGATCACGAAACGTGCACAAACCGAACTCCCGTTTTTCAGTGTGCTAGCATCAACGGGGCGATAGCCGATTTATTTCGTGTGAAGCTCCTGTTTCGACAGCACATTGACACTCTACGACTTTTTCTTCTCATGCAGCAGGTTGGCCATCTTTTCATTTGCACGAATTACGTTCGCTCTAGCTAATCCCCACCCTTGTGGATGGTGAATTTAGCAAGACATTTTCACGGATATTGTGCAGTTCCTGATCGAGCAGATCCAACGCGATCCTGTGGGATGGGCAAGGAACGAGTTGGTCAATACTGCATTCCAAGATTCTATTCAACGGTTACACACGGAGGGATTAGTCTCGAACGAGCAACGTGACATCGCTGCTCGCATAAATATCCGTGTGGACACCAAGGAGCTGGAGAAACTCCGAATTACACGACACATCGATATTATGGCAGTTCGACATCTACATTTCAAGTTTACGGCATCGCACCCATTACGGGTTCTCTTCAGCGGTTCGATCATCCACAAGTACTCGCGGCTAGCGACTTTATTGCTTCAAGTGAAGTTGGTGGAGTTGCTGCTTACCAATGTGAGTTCTGACATACTCGTTGGATGATCAGCGATTCACGGATCTAACACGGTTGGTTGGTCATGTAGTTCAAGCAAACCTATCGTCACCGCCTTTGCTTCTTGCAGTAAGTTGGTAGTACCCGTTTAGTCCGTTATCATAATCTGACGTTCTGCACCTACACAGAACACAAGAGCCACTGCGCCGTCAGCTGGTATATCTCGCAGATATGCTTCACTACACTCGCGCCGTGTTGAATTATCTTGCAAACCAAGTAAGTGCACTTGATGCAGGGATCCACCTACTGTATCTGACGTGATGTCTTAGATGACCGGAGATGCATGGAACAAAGTGGAACGAGTCATTCAGCACTCTAAGAGCATCCGTGAAATCAATGAGGCTCACGAAGCGTACCTTGACAAGATGCAGAATGCATTTTTCGTTCTGAAAAAGGTATGAGCGATAAAAGTTCGTACCCGAGATAGCATCTGACGTCATGTGTCTGGTACCCAGCACGAAGGATTCACGCGCCAGTTCATGCAGAACTTCAATGACATCATCTCGTACGGAAGCCGTGTTGAAGATTTTGTGCGGACAGTCGAACGCAATATGCCACGGTTATTTGATACGATCGAGCCAAACGAGAAAAACAAAGGCGGGCGAAACAGTACTCGAAGAGATGTTGGTACGCGACGACGAGATTTTGTTCCGAACGACGAATTTCGCGAGTTGTACGCGAAGCTCCAACGCAGTCTCAAGAACCCCGAGGGTAACTACGAAAACCAGCTCCATGTCATCACAATCGTCCTGGACGCGATGGTCAAGAATGGAGCATCACCACATGTAAACGAGCTGCTGCTTTTGCTCACGTTCAACAATTTTCGTGGATCGGCCACAACGCGCTCGTCATCATCGCGTTAGCATTCTGAATGCTGCATTCAGTCATAGCGAGGTGCTCCTCGGCGTTTGGGACGATCCGTCATGTACGCTTCCGCTTCAATTCCTGTCGACTTGACTCGCGTGATAGTCGAGCGCGTTTTGCTCGCTCCAGCGTAGCTATCGCCAGTTCAGACACGTGGGATACGGATTCATCTGAGTTGTCATTTGGTCGATGGAGAACAGTCTTGGTGGTCATGCGGAAGTCTGGACGATATCTGCAGATGGAATGCACATGGTCAGCTCACCTAGAACAAGTGCAAGAACGATCAATACCACCTACTCCTCGTAGAAGTCGTGCTCAGGGACTTCAAGATCGTTCACATCAAGTTCTGGCGCAACAACTGCCGTCACAACTGCCGCGAGTGCTCGACACGCATCAGCCCCACTATAACCTCCCCCTCCGAGCAGCAACAAAGGACGATTGAACTCGAGTACTGTCTGGACACACTTCGCGATGCCTCGACTCGTCAAGTTGAAGCCACCGAGACTGTCACGAGCAAGCGTATCGACACCGCAGATGAGCACAACTGCGTCGGGCTCAATATTTTCGATTGCTTTCCCCACAATCGACGCAAAAAGCGAGTGGAACTGCGCGTCCGCAATGCCGCGGCGGAGTGGCACGTTAACGTTGTGGTGTTTACCACGCCCCACGCCAATCTCATCTTGTGTGCCTGTGCCTGGGAAGAATGCCCGCTCGAACATGTGGAACGAGATCGTCGTCACATTCGGACTGAAGAAGAATGCCTCCTGGACACCATCGCCGTGGTGAACGTCGATATCGATGCACAGCACTCGTTCGAGCCTCGCACCATCGCCTGTGGGAGTCGATCCAAGCAGACGCTGGATCGCGAGTACGACATCATTGACGTAGCAGAAGCCGCTCGCTTGGCTGCGCATCGCGTGGTGCCGTCCGCCTCCAAGATTGATCGCGACTGGTGCAGGTGAAGCTGTTGTGTCCAACTCGTCACGGCGCCACTTGGTAATGAGATGTTTAAGCGCATCGGCTGCAGTAATCGACGCGCCAGCGACGAAGCGGCAGTACTCGTACAGCCCAGAGAACACGTACGCGTCGTCCACGAGCTCAAATTCTTCGCAGTCTTGATCTGACACGGGGTGTCCGTGGCGAGCGACACCGGATCGAGCCGCATTCCCAAGCGACACACGTGTGGTTGTCGTCGTCGCCGTGCGTCGTAGTGTGTCCACGTAATCGCGAGCATGGAACCGCATGAGCTGTTCGTCGCTCGCGAGCGTCGGCGCGATGCACTGCATGCCGAAGGGGCATCGTACGTGGTCGTGTTGCGTGCCACCGTCCATATGCTCGGCGGACAGTGCACGCAGCAGCGCGAGCGTCATTTGCTCGCGTCGCGGGTGGACGGGGAGCCGCTCGAGCGTGCGAAAATACGCGTCCGAGTGGATGAACACGACGTCGCGTGGGGACACTTCAGACGAGAGATCATTGCAGGTCGCCTGTATGTTGGCACTGGAGGCTGCGACGTCTCCAGCGATGCGCACGTCGCCGTCATCCTCTTGTATCATCTTCTCTCGCTTCTCGCTTTGTTACTGGGCTCGCTCAGATGGTCCAATGGTCACTACCACATGAGTGACTATACTCCAAGCAAGTCGAGAACATGATGGCTACATTTTGGCTTATTCATCGGGCAGTGATGCTAGAAAGAGCAGCGTGGCGAGCTGTCCGCCGTACGTGAATTCGCCCGCTGGAGTGAAGAGCGACGCAACAGGCTCAGACGCGATGGTGTTCGTGAGGATTGATGGGGCGGGTGGTGGTACCGTCGTCTCGGTGGGGTGATGCGACTGGCCGATTGCGAAGGACGCGAACCTGGAGGAAGATGGCACTGCTAGAGTAAAGCGACCGGATACGGTCGGCTCTTCTGCCGTACTGTCTCGACGGATTGTTTCACTTGTGAATCGCTCACGACGCAAAGCCCGCCATTCCTCATCGGCCTGGTTGATCAAGCGGTCGAGGTATTCGACAGGGTCGAGCTCCAGTAGCTCATGCGTGATTTGTCGAATGAGCTCAAGCTCTCGTGACGGTACAGTCTGGTCCTCGTAAATGTTCGATTCAGCGACAAGTGCATTCTCTAGAGACGCGACTATGGCCGCAAAACGCTTTTTCGTCTTGTCGACAACCTGGAGCATACGTCAAGAGCCAGGGATGAAACGTTTGCACCCAGATACTCACACAATAGTAACTTACCGCAACTTTATCAGCAGCAAGCGACTGGATACGGGCGTTCAGTACGGCTTGTGATACCTTTCTGAGCTGTGCTTGGTGACCATCCGGAGTCGCCTTGAGGTGCACTAATGCTGGGCGGTAGTATTGTAATACGCGATAGTTGTCTCCCAAGTGGACACACAGCTCGCCCAATTGCAGCAACAAGCTTATAATGACAGCGTGGTCTTCACTCACTAGTTCGCGGCACATTGCGAGAGCTTTTACAGCAGCAGTGAATGCTGCCTCGAGCTCGGTCTTGGACGACTTGGTGACCTCCGTTTTAGCCATCGTCTGGAGACACGCCGCACCTTTCAGCTTGACGTCCGCAACGAGCGCTTTATCGCCAGCGTTGTCGAGTGCCAGTCGCTCATACAAGGAAAAGGCTTCGTCGAGTATGCTTGTCGCATCTCTTGATCGGCCCATTCGCATCAATAAATCCGCCTGCTCCCGCCGAATGTCCGCGTAGGCAAGGCTGTTTCTACCGAAGCAATCTTTGACCAGCACAGCGACTTCCTCGAACTCGTGGATTGCACCTTCAAGATCGCCACGGTGACAATAAATGCCAATCATTGTTGTGTAGAAGTCGAAAACGAGCGGGTGGACGCATCCAAAGAAATCATTTACTATCTGGACAGCTTCAAGAAAAAGTGATCGCATGTCTTCCAGGGGTCCCAATTGTTCGTGAAGTAGCTTGATCTTGATCAGCAAGGCTCGAGCTCGCTCCACCGACCGCGCCGAACTCGCCTCAAGTGCAAGCACCACGTATCGTTCTGAGTCTTGCGTCTGTCCGAGAGAAAGACTAAGATCAGCAGCCAATCCGAGTAGTCGTCCCAGCCCTGGGATCAAGTCGCCTCGGGGAGCGGTATCGATGATTGCAATCTGTGTGATTACGTGTTGCAACGCGTTGGCGACATTAACATCGTAAACCGTTTGATGGGGTTCTGACAAAGCGCGCTTACACCCTGACGTTGTCTCGCACAACAAAGTCGATCGTGGCATGAGTACAAATAATTCCGGGTCTGCGAACGGCTGAGGGGACGACAAATTGACACAACTATCATCGATGACTCGTACGTTTGTATGGAACAGCACGGCCTGAAACAACTGAGGAAGGTAAACGAGATCGTCGAACTCAGGTGTGTCGATTAGGTCCGCAAGAGCACAACTGGTTGAGAATACGAACCGATTTCGAACTCGAGGAAGAATGTGGTCTTTCCAGAACACTATGGAATCTTTTCCAGTTCGTCCAAACACAAGGTTGAAAAACTCGATGGCGACGCGCATCGAGCTGTCTTGAACAAGTTCTCGTGACATGGAATGAAGTCTCGACGACTCAGTCTCTAGTGTTGAGTCCATCGAGAAAGACTCGTGGCCTTCCTCTCCTTCGTGGTGACTCTCGAGAACTTTGATCTCTTGCCTTATGTCGTTCGCTACCTCACAAAAGACGACGTTGATCGATTCCTGGAACTCTCTTTTGCACGCACGAGCGATCATCTCCGAAAAGAATAGCCTCTTGGAGTGTTTGAATCTGGCTCCCTCAAAGCAGAGACCCAAGTATCGTGCGTTGACTCCTTCGCGATGTAGAGCCTCTCTTAGCGTCAAACTATCGTAGATATCGGTCGTGTGAGCTTCGACTGCCTCAACTAGTCGTGGAATAACGACACACCGGAGACGTTCATCGGCCATCTCGACCGCTTGCTCCAAAATGGTCCGTTGCTCAACGCTGAATGAATACGACGAGTACTGGGGGTGCAGAGGAAGGCTTCCGTCGAGAGTGGCAACTAGCTCTGGCCGTAGCATCAGTGGCGAAGCCCCGTCTGGTTGAGATACACTGGGAAAGATGTCAACAAGGTTGTGCAAATAGCACAACTGTTGTCCATTGTCGGCTGAGGTCATCGAAACTCCCGCAGCTGCGCCAACAAAGGTCGGTAAGCGATCGTGAACCAGGTCTGGGCCTTTCCCGAAATCTTCGACAATGAAACCCAGGTGCTTGAAGACACTATGTAGCTCTTCGAAAATCGCGTTCTGGGTGTTTCGATCACACATGAGCATGCGAGAACTGGTAATTTTATTGAGATGTGGCAAGGTGGGAGCAACCACGAGGGCTCGAAAGCCGATGTAGTCGATGACGCACTGAAGGGGTACCTGCAATGCGCTCGCTCGAGTGAATGAAATCGCTTCATGGATGGCACGTGCCGCGCGAAGTTGATGACCAAACAGCGTGTGAGATGCCTGATGATGTGAAATATACACGAGCAAGCCGTTCACGGCATATTTGGACAAGCTCGCTCGGGTCGACTCATATTTGTCGCTGTAATCAGTTGCGAGAAACTGATCATCATCAAGCGGCAACGTTCGTATGGTGCGAAGGTCTTCGTCGACTGCGATCTCGCTGACGATCGCTTGAATAGCTTGCTCACCAGCTAGTTGAAACTCTGCAAGAAAAGCTGCCATTTGAAGACCTCTCGTCACCACATCAACCTCCAAGTTGTCGGTTTGTGAACGGCGAAAGTCCAGCGACCAGTCACGCGTGTTAGCAGTCTCAGTACTGGGGATGTCTCCTCCACCCAGATCGTCCAGTGGATCAGAAGATGGACTGGAAGTGTTGTTCGAGTGGTGCGGTGCCTCACAAGGCTCTCTCTCCGATGCCACTTCGGGCTCGCTGAGTTCACTGTGCTTCGTTTGCTGGGGATGATCGGAGAAGCTTGACCGTGGGGTCGCTGAATCTGTCTTCGCAGGAACACCTGATATCGAACTGACTTTGTTGGCTCGAGCCATAAAGTAGTGCTTCATAACGCGGAGAAATAGGTCACGAGATATTTTGCCCTCCACGTTTGGATCGAGCTGTTGTTGAATCAACGAGTACTCGGAGATGTCACCCTGCCAGTCAACGTACGTAAAAGTTAAGGAAGCGTGGAGACGAGTAAAGGCTGATCACGTAATGCAGGATGTGGACGTCGCAAAGGATATCGATTGCAAAAGAAGGCGGAGTTTGGACACGTCGACACGGTCGCTTCGACGAGAATCACACTGGAATGAAGCAGAAAACGCGAGTTATGAGACTTCGATTAGAACCATCATACACAATCACGTACAGCACCAAATGCCTCGCTCGCACGTCGAAGCTTCTCCGCGACACTGTGATCCAATCCCCAGTGCATTCAGACTGACTTGCCGCACATATTGACGACATAATGCATGACCTACAATGGGGGTATATCCGAGCTGCCTGTTGTAAGCGATCTCGCCTATGAAGTAGGAACTTTGTCAAAACCCAGAGAGCTTTCTTGTCCAGAAGATGCCTCGCACCTGAAAGGCTTCTTGCCATTCGAGGAGTTCCTTCTCGTTGCTACACGCGAAAACGTACGGTTTCGAGGTCTGTTGGACCAAAGCAGCATCTGTATGAGTCTTAACTAGATCCGCCTTGTCGGGCTTCGCAGAGTGATCTTACCTTGTTTTTCGGAACTAAGTGAAAGCTGTGCTTGCGTGTGATACGTTTCTGCAAGAAAGCCAACACAGCTCAGTAACACCTCGGGACCGAACGTCCGCGCCAATTGCCCACGTCTTCCTGAAGAACGAAATCGTATGCAGCGAGTTCAATCGAGAAGCTCTGGCGCGCGCTCGAGAGCGCAAACATTTGCGTCTGCTCCGAGGCCATCGAGAAGTATTTGAGCACATGCTGGTCAAGATGGACCCACTTTTCGGTCCATTTGGGACCAAAAAGACCTTGGCTAAGCTACAGGAAATGCCAGGCAAGACAGGTTCAGCTCTTTCACCAATGCAATAGTCGACGCGTGTGCGTTGCCACGTACCTTGGATAACTTCCCAGATTTTGGCTCGACCGGCGCCATTGTCTCTTTCGATGTGCTTCGCTACACGAGTTGGATAAGCTGGCTGCGACGATCTTCCGCGACCCTACAGATGATGAAACTGTGAACTTCAACGTCGACATCCCGCAAAAGAAATATGCCTACGAAACTGCCGCACAAAGTAGAGAATATAAATTTTGCACTCATATGGCCACTAATCGCTGTCGTCGATCTCAATAATTTCCGGTAATGTTAACATCGCTCGCGGTGCAGGAGCACTTACACGTGGAGCAGGTGGAGCATGTAGACTCGAGGGCTCCGGCTCAGGTCGTGCTGCAGGTGCTCGCTCCTTCGGAGTACGTGGTGCTCTGGTCGCAGTCTTTGTCTTACGTGCTGGTGTTCGCGTCATCTTAGAGAACAATGTGATGGCCTTCTTGACGTCGTCAAGCAATTCGTACTTTGTGATGTGCTTGGTAAGTTCGAGCGCGAGTGGAGCGACCGCCATGATCTTGATCGTGTGCTTGCTATAGCGATTGAGTCGAGTGATCCGCGTCTCCATGTGTTTGAGCTGCGTTTTGTTTTTCACTGGCAACCGCGTTTGGGTCTCTTCGTCTGACAGCAAAAACGCTTGCAGCTGATGGCACAACTCACACTCGTGACCCACTTGCATCACGCGGAAAGCGTCATTACGAATCGCCGGTAGCTTGGCTTGTAAATCTTGAGCGAGCTGCTCCAGTAAGCGAGTGAGGGGATCCCCAACCGTCCTTGACTCGCCAAACTGCTTGATTGTCGGTGCGATGAGCTTGGCAATCATCGCTTCGTTCGTGGTCGCCAAGGTCTCAACAACTTTTTCTTCTGAGACTTTGCTAACAACATCCAACAGGCACTGCAGCTCCTTAGCATCTGGCTTTCTATGTCCGCCGGTGAAGCGCGACGGGAAACCGACGCGGTCCAGTGGCCAATCTACCTGGTCGATACGTAGATCCACTTGATCGAGTATCTGTACAACTCGCATTCGGTCGGACTCGTCATGTAGAATCGAAGAGATCAGATTGATTCGATTGTAGATATGGGCATCGTTTGCGATCCCAATCATCGTCTCCACGCACGCGTCCCATCCAAAGTGGACGAGCACATCGCGCACGCGTGGCTGAAAGTAAAATAGCCACGTACCACGCATCAGGTCGAAAAACAACGATGGTTCATTCAGCCGTTCGGTCATTGTGAGCCATTCGAGGTAGATCGAGTCAGTCGTCGTCCACGTGTGACTGCGCGCAAGATACCGCTGTGCGAACTCCATCGTCCTGGGAGAGTTCGACGCAATAAATCCTTTAAGCGTCGACAAGGCCTGCTGCACGTTCGCATCGAGAAGTTGATCAAACGCCAACTCGACCGACTGGATCACGAGCGCCGCGGTGTCATACCATTGCGACTTGGTGGTGCCTTCATTCCCAGTGTACTCGATGTCCTGGCCGTGAAACGCTATCTCTTCCAAATAACCTGCGGGCGCGACTTCGCTCACGTGGTCTACTTCAACATCAGGTCGGCGACTTGGATCCTCAGAGCCAAACTTGATCCAGTGGTGTTGTAAAGTGACGATGACCTCAGCGTCGGGGTCCTCTTGAAGCTCGGCGTTTGATCGGTGCAAATAATGGAGTCGGGCAAGATAGAGCACAAGCTTGTCCTGCGCAGCGTCACAAAACTTGGCCAAGGCCTGGGCGACGACGTGGTCTTTGTTCTTGAGGTATTGGAACCGCAGGCCCTGGCTCGAGTACGAGTGCTCGAGAACGTACACAAATTTCACGTCACGTCGGTCGCTTGAGAGGCGCGACGTGCCATCATCATACCGCGGTCGCTTGATCGATCGCATAGATTGAGAAAAGAAGTCTGAGAGAGCGTTCATAACCGCAGCTTCCAGTCTCGAGCCTCCCGTAAAGCGGGAGATCGCCCCGGTCGTCGTCACCAAATTGTACGTCAAGCATACGCGGTACCCACTCGTCACGGGCGTCACCTCATGTGCACAGTCACCATAAAAGGCCGCGTACTTGACGTCAAAGACACTCTGCTTACTCGGACGCCACACGTGACGCTCGCGCTTGGACGCCGACGCGTCGAGCACCACAAGATCGCCGCCTGTAAACTCACATGGCAGAACCACCAGCAGCGTACCAAACATCCCCGGCTCCTTCTCGCTATCCTGATGCCGCTCAAACTTGCCGCCTTCTTCGTACACCAACAGCATGTACAACTTGGCTTCCACCTGCGCCGTCTCGGCGATCCCCAGTGGTTGACGGATACTCTGGAGAATCTCGTGGATGAACGGCTCCCACTGCGGGTTGGTGATGCTGATCTCGTTGGTGTTGAGCTCCCACGTGTTGCGTACTTTGGTGTCAATGATGGTCTGCTCGCCGTGGCCGTAGGGCGCGAGCCGGCACGCGGCGATCACGCGCTGCGCCGAGGCCTGGTCGACTGGCAGGTGCACGTACTCGACGGTCTCCGTTGGCGAGCGGATCTGCACGGCCGGCAGCGGGAACTGGGCAAAGGAGCCCGAGACGAAGCAGCTGCCGGGCCGCGCGAGTTTCTCCAGCGCGAGCGAGACATCCTCCAGCCGAGCGTCGTACTCGAACACGCGTCGCATGCTTCGTTTCGCGAATTGTGAACTAAGTGCAATGGTGGGCTCTAGCATGCAGGATGAAAGGTTCCCCTCTTGTATGGGATATGGGTACATTGGTGCTGGCCCTTCCAGTTTGGTCTCGTGTTTCGTTTGCAAATGTGAGGATCGATCGTCGGCACCCCGATCAATGCCCGGGCCGCTCAATTGAACCAGCCTCGGCAAATGGCTTGACTGTCGGGGCAATGAGCTTGGTAATCTCGCTTCATTCGTGGTCGTCAGAGTTGAACCAATATTTTTTCCTGTGGGACATCGTTTGTAATCTTAATGACAGTTCCAAGCTCGAGTCCCGTCCAAAAACGGATGAGCACGGGTCGTACTCGTGGCTGAAAGTAAAACAGCCACGCGTCAAGCATCACAGTGACGATTGGTTCAGTCGTTCGACCAGAGTGAGCCACTAATCCGTTCGAATCCATCGAGTTACAAACCCACTGACACTCATTTTCGCAGCCGGATCCACAAGACCCAATGAATTATCCCTGGTATCTACACACTTAGCCGACAAATGAACAGCAACCCGATGAGATCAGTCGCTGTCATCCTCGATCACGATGATCTCGGTTTCTGGTCGGGGTGTCGATTGACTTGGCGTCGAGACCAGCGAAACCAACGGGGGCAGCGAGCGAGGCGTCAAGTTTATCGAGCCGAGTGGCTGCAGAGGCGGCAGTTGGATAGCGACAACATCGGTGGTGGAGCTCGACGTCGAGACAAGAAGACCTTTGAGGTTTTGGATTGCAAGTTGAGCCGCCTGATGGAGCTTCTCTTCACCAAAATGCTTAGTGATCTCGAGCGTGAACTGCGCGTACTCGTAATGGCTGAGGGTCGACGTCCCGCGTGGACGTGCCCGCTTGAGCACGCTCTGCACATGCTTGAGCTCGGTCTTGTGCTTGACCTGGAGAAATGTCTTGTGCAACGAATCGGACGACAGGAATGCTTGGATCTCTGAGCACTTGGCGCACGTGTGGTACACTTTGATATGACGAAAAACGGCATTGCGAAGCGCAGGGAGACGAGACTGTAGTTGTTCAATGAGCGAGTGGATCAGTGGCACGATCGAATTCCTGTCGGCTGTCGAGTTGGCAAACGACTCGAATGCAGGCACGAGCAAATCGATCAGCGTTTCGTCGTTCGTGGCAACCAGATGGCGTGCGAATGTATCGTACGACGCCTGAAACGCGAGATCCAGGACACGGCTGAACTCCTCAACGCTTGGCCTCAAAAACGGGTCGACCTGAACTGGACGCCACGAGTACTGAGGCTTTTTCGGGGCCTCAACAGGTATCCACTGGGCGCGACCTCATAGAGATGTTCAACTTCGACGTCGGGGCACTTGGCTGGTCGTGACGTGCCATACTTTACCCACGGGCTCTGCAGCGTCACAGTGATCTCAGGATCCATGTCGTCACAGTCCGGGTCC
>JAADVY010000566.1:0-14932 GCA_023336035.1 Pythium plurisporium
CAGCGAGGCGAGCGCGTGCTGCAGGAGCTAGAGCGAGCGCTGGAGGCGACGCCGCACGACTGTCGCCACGAGATCTGCCGTGTGCTCGAGTTGCTGACGCGTCGACCACCGGCGAGACGGTGCTGAGCCGGTCGGGGTGTCTTTTGGTATCAGACGTGACGCGGCGCGTGTCCTTCTCTCGTCCAAAAGAAGAAAAGACTAACGAAGTGAGCGATTGAAGCCTGCAGCGGGATGGACGCGATCCTCCACATCCGATGGGTCCGATCCAGAGAATCCGCACGGGAGCCAACGCTGGACACGCCGGGACGAACGTCCAGAGATGATCAGGGGCCCCGATGTTCCGCACTTGTCGACGAAGCCGCCGGATCCAGAGCGTCAACGTGAGCTCCCCACACAAAGACGTGTACAGTAATAGACACCTGCGATCACGACACGCAAAGCGTCGAGACTGGTAGGTACGGTACGTGCTTGCACATCCGTCCATCTTCCGGCAGTTGCGCGGGACGGTCTCCGTTACAGTACGGTACAGTACCGTAGCCGACGCTTTGTGGCCTGAGCCTGGTTTCCATTCCTTACACCTTAACGCTTGGGTTCTCTGGATATCGAGCGACGTCATTCTGGAAACTAGCCAATCGTCAGCCAGGGTCGGTGCTGAGAGTATATACTAAAACTTGCATGTCGACGAAGAAAGAAAGGAAGGCGACATGTCGGTTTGGTGAGACCTTCAGAACGCAGAGCCGAATAATTCCTCTGCGACGCCAGCGAGGTGCATGTTGCTTGTTGAGCAGTGCTTCGTCCACGGATCGCTGCGACATGTGGCTCCAGTCCTGAGATTGATTACGCATCCACGCGGCTGTCACGATTGCTGCGGAGCAAGAAACATCAGCCAGCATGATGATGGATCTGATACAGCGTCAAGAGGGCATGGCGTTCTGGGTGTCGCGGAATCCGGAGCTGCATGCTTGACTCCAGCGTGGTCTAGGGTGAGGACAGCATGGAACCAAACGGAGAGAAGAAGGGCATGTGGGTGCGGACGCAGAACGGATATTTATTTTCGTTCACCCAGTTTGTAGGTCGTTCTGATTTTCCGAGTTGAGCATGTTCCACAGTTTTGTTGATTTGATGATGGGACCTCTCGAGAGACTCCAGTCCTCTTTTTGTTAGAGAGAGAGGGAGCGACATGTGAACTGTGGAACAACCTGGTGTTTTTTGTTCCCGATTTTTTGTTGTTGGGAGATTTTCCCCTTTGAAAAGGGCCCGCGAAAGTTCTTTTTTTCACGCAGCAATACCACTCCTCAACTCAAAAGCCAATCATAGATCGGAAGAGCCCATCCGTACCAATGTTTCAGCCAATGGTCGATGGTGTTGAACAGAACAGACCGCACCCCTAGTCGCTGTTGCAGCCCCTGACTCTTTCAAGCTCGGTTCCAAAGCCGTGGTCTGCGTTGGGGGAAGGGAACAGCTCCACCTGCTGAGGAGCGGAGGTGGTCACGGTAAAGCAAAGCCCGCCTTGTCTGGGTGGGGGTCGGGCGATGAGTTTCCTCCCCCATTTTGAATCAACGGGAGGAAGAGCAGCTGGTGCCTCGCGAGCAGTTCGCCCCCACCACAGTCACTCGCCTCGTGTTCCATTCCACCGGACGCTTCCCCTCCCTCCTCTGACCGAAGCCCCGTGTCTAACACCACCACTCTCAAGCCGTCGCTCCCTCCACACGCGGTCGCGCTTCCCTGATTGTCGTTCGCCCCTCCCCTCATCTGTCGGACCGACCGCTCCTCCGCCGCGGAGACCCAAAACCCACGAAACGAAGGGAAACCAGGCATCCGCTGCCGTTTTCTTTTTTTCTTTCGTTCCCCCCTCCTCCTCCTCCCTAGCCCGCGTGTACGTTCCGGACCCCGACGACTCTGGATCCTCCCCGCTTGCCCGGGGTCGCTTTCCAGTCTCGTCCAGTCCCGTTCCATCCACCATCATAGGTCGCCGCTCGTCGTGGATCGACGAGGCCTCCTCGTCGTTCAAGCGCAAGATGATGCCCAACATGCATCCGCCGCAGATCGTCTCGTCGCTCACGCGCCGCAGCTCCATGCGCAGCAGCAACTCGATGCACCGCGAGTCGTCGATGGAGGAGAAATGCGCGCTCGTGGACCAGCTCATCCAACAAATCCAGAAGCAGCTCCGCGACGAGCTTGGCTTTAAAGAGATCGTGGTCTCCACGAAAGAAGAGGCCGACGAGTCCACGACCATGACCGGCATGCGCGCGAGCTCGGCGCTGCTCGGCTCGTCGCTCCAAGACGCGAGTTTTTTGTTCTCGCGGCGGCCGCCGTCGCAGCCGTCGTTCTCGGTGGGCGGCAGCCCCGCGATCGCCGAGCACGACCCGCTCGCGCTGCCTCCGGCACTTTCCAGCTCGCTCCCGCAGAGCGGCGGCGCGTCGTCGTCGATGACGACCCACGCGGGGCTTGACGATCTCCACAAGATGCGCCGCGCACTGGGCGAGCTCAGCGGACCGCGCAACGTCTCGGAGACCAGCACGGCCTCGAGCCACTCGTGCTCGGACTGCTCGCGCGGCACGGTGTTTGTGTCGCCGCACTACCAGACCAAGGCGCGGCTGCTCGTGATCGTGCCGTACCGCGAGGCCGGCGTGTGGTCGCGCAGCATTTGCATGCAGCAAAAAGGCTCGAGCGATACGAGCGGCTCGATGCTCGCGTACCTCAAGAAGGCGCTCCAGGAAAACTATGGCGTCGTGATCCTCAACCCGGCCGCGCAGTTTTGCCACCCGAAGAACCACGTCGAGCAGGCGTGGGACCAGCTCGTCGTGCCGCTCGAGAGCGACGTGTACATTGTCGCGTACTCGCGCGGCGCGCAGCTCGTCAAGCACTTGCTCAACTACGACAATGGCCAGGGCATCATGCAGGAGCGGCTCAAGGCGCTCGCACTGGTCGAACCGAGCCACTATGTGAGCGACAGCGACACGTACTTTGCGCGGCGCATGCTCGCGCGGCGCGCGGCCGCGTGGATCCTCTCGAATGACATTGACGTGGGCTGCAAGATCCCCAAGGTCGAGGCGCGCCACGGCTGCGTGTGCATCTCGGCCGGCGCCGTGCCCATGAACGTGGTCGGCAGCAGCGGCGCGTGGGCGCTGGAGATGGTCATGAGCTCGGTGTTTGGCTCGCTCGCGGCGCGGTCCGGTGAGGCCGCCGGCGTCACCGTGAACGACAACAAGATCCACGCGTGCGGCATTTGCCACCGCAAGCTCGGCGTGCTGAACCGCCGCATCCAGTGCTCGTGGTGCCAGGTCAAGTACTGCTCGCGGTGCTGCGAGGACAAGTTTGTGCCGACGTTTGGCAGCTGGCGCGTGTGCTCGCTGTGCCAGGCGTTGCCCTGTCTGATCGATCCGCGGCGCAAGCACAAAAGCGCCAAGAAGCACAAGAGCCCGACGGGCGCCGATTTGATTGAGCGCGCGTCCGTGTTTATCCAGCCCCGCGCCGACGAGCCCGTATCGCTCGCGGATTTTGAGATCATCAAGCTCATTGGCCGCGGCGCGTGCGGCCGCGTCAAGCTCGTGCGGAAATGCCACGGCTCGGACGAAGGCGCGTTCTACGCGATGAAGGCGATCAAGAAAAAGCTCGTGATCCAGCGTGGGCTCGTCGAGGCCACGAATGCCGAGCGCCGCATTTTGCATCTCATCACGCATCCGTACGTGGCGACGCTCGCGTACGCGTTCCAGAACGACGCCAAGCTGTACTTGCTGTCGCCGTACTACCCGGGCGGCAATCTGCTCGACCAGATGCGGCTCGCCAGGCGGTTCCCCGAGGACCGTACGCGGCTGTACGCGGCCGAAGTCGCGCTCGCGATCCACCACTTGCACGAAAAGAACGTGATCTACCGTGATCTCAAGCTCGAGAACGTGCTCGTGGGCTCGGACGGCCACGTCGCGCTCACCGACTTTGGCATGTCGAAGGAGAACATGGGCAGCACTGGCCGCACGTCGACGTTTGTCGGCACGTACCAGATGATGGCGCCGGAAGTGTTTACGGGCAAGTCGTACTCGCGGTTGGTCGACTGGTGGGCGCTCGGGGTGATGGTGTACGAGATGATTGATGGCCGCACGCCGTTCAACGCCAAGACCAACAAGCTCATCAAGGAGCGGATCACGAACGTGGACCTCAAGTTTTCGCCGCGGTTCACAGAGGACGCCAAGGATTTCGTGGCGCGGCTGCTGACCAAGTCGGAGGACGATCGGCTCGGCTCGGGCGCGCGGGGCTTTGAGGACATCAAGCGGCACCCGTGGTTCAATGGCATCGACTGGGACGCTGTGGCGCGCAAGGAAGTCCAGTTTGAAGGCCAGGACGACCTCATGAAGTCCCACGCGAAGGAGTACTCGGTGTCGGATATTTTCAATACGTACATCAACACGCTCGAAGTGCCCGTGGACACACCGGCGTCGGTCAAGAGCAGCTCGGAGAATCTCTTTGACGACTTTGAGTACAACCACTTGGACGCGATGGACGTGACGATCGAGCCGGACTCGGAGGGCTCGGCCGCGGAAGATGGCGAACAGGGTCTGTTTGAACTGGAAGAAGAGCTCGCAGCAGACTCGGACAGCGAGGCGGGCGATGCCGTGGCCGACCCGGCCGCACTCGCGGCGGCGTCCAGGGAGCAGCACAACAATGAAGAAGTAATTGATCGGTTGCTCACGAGCCACGAGTCCAACTTTGATATCAGTTTGTTGCGGCCCCACGAAGCGACCGACTTTGAGTACTCGGCGGTCTCGTCTCTGAGCTCGTCAAATGTGTCTCACCAAGATCCGGACGAGGTGGACGATGGCGAGCTCGTGAATGTGGAGGACGTGGCGGATCTCGATCTCACCACGGCACGGGAGCCTACCCACGTACAGGTTGTCGAGTCGCCGACCGAGAGTTCTGTACGGCTCTCGACGTCAGCTTCGGAGAAGATCAAGATGGAAGACAGCAGTACGACCCATCTCGTCGCAGCCGGCGGTCACCCGTGAGCCTCTCGTGCGTGTCGTCCGCGTGTGAATACTTAGTGCGTACCATAGACGGAGAAGAGCGAGAGCGAACGGGGGTGCGGGACCAGAGGGTGCTTGCCGGGGTGGCCGGCGTGGTATTTTGCGATATTGTGTAGTCGCCCGGTAGCGACAAATCGAGTCGTGAGCATATGACTCAATATTAATACATCCACAAAAACTGTCGCGTGTGTGACTTGGCGACGTCGGCAGAAAGCCGTCCACGCAGCGTTGCCACATCAACTCCAAAGCCGTCGTAAAGCGCGACGGGCCTCGACAAGATGCCTTTTTGATGTCCGATGGACCCGTATTCAAATAAAACCCTGAGAGTGAGGTGTGAGCTGGCAACAAGTCTCGAGCCGTCAAAACCCCCGTCCCTGCGATTCTGTGGGGGAGTTCGCAACTGGCGGTGAGCAAGATGGTCACACTCTTCTGTGCGGTGGTCGGCGGGCGCGTGTTCTCGGTGAAAGTGGATGCGAACGACTCGGTTCACTTCTTGAAGAAGGCGACCAAAGTGGAGAAACCGAATGCGATGCTGATGCGCTGGATCTGTACGTGGCCACGAAGGACGACAAGTGGCTCACGAGTGCAGATGTCGGCGCTGTGACGCTCGATGGCGACGGCAAACCCCACGTCGTCCATGCCGCTGGCGTCGCGGAAGGCTTCGTCGCGATAGATCCGACGGCGTGGATCAACGAATACGTTGGCAAGAATTTCAAACTGGCGGCAAGGGAACTGCCCGTGCTGGTGGTGGTGCCGACCGAAGCCGAAGTGGACGAGTCTCCACGCAAGAAGCTGAAGAAGGCGAGGGACATCAACGACACGGTTCTCGATGCGATTCATGAGGAGTTGGACTTCGGGAAGTGGCAAGTTGAAGGCAAGCACCTCAAGATCCAGGCCATCGAGACGGATTTTCCCGGAATGGTTCTACGTGCGAAAGGAGACGCTGGAGATCATCCAGTTCTTCCAGGAGCAGATGGCCAAGGGAAAGCACATTGTGTTTCTGGGCACGCCGGGCGTCGGCAAGAGCACGTTGGTCGTGGTGTTTGCGTTCTATTTGGCGTTGCGACAGAACAAGCGGGTCGTGGTGTATCGAAAGCTGAAGGGGAAACGATTTTCCCTGTTGTATCTGGATGCACCGAACGAGATCTGCTGGAAAAAGAATGACGCGTCGATTGACGATCTAAGCTTTGAGCCCTTGGTCGGCGCCGAATTGTGTCTCGATGGGTTCCTGCACAGCTACATTGAGGATAAGTTCGAGAAGCTGGGCAAGTTTCGCTTGCTTGCCACCTCAGCGCAATACCCATTGAAGAGCGACGACACCCCTGTCCTCAAGCAACGTCTCGTGCCGTATTGGTCACGGTCGGATCTGGAGAAGATTGGTGAGCACCGCAAGTACGACAAGCAGCAGATCGCCGAGCGATACTTTTACTCGGGGTGGCAGTTTGCGAGATTTCCTGTCGGAGCCGAACGATGTCCGCCTCTCGATTAATAGTGCTGTCGCCGTTGCGTGTGTGACACTCTTCGAAACCCAGTATGGGGCGAAATCTACGACACAAATTGATCGCATTAGGATGGCGGGGTTCCAGGCGGATGAAACCAGCAAAAACATTTCGGAGAAGTATTCGATTCGTGGAGATATCTGATCACCTCTGGCTATGCGTTGACGAAACTTGTCGATAGTATCAAGCCATTCTACTGCGCGAAGTTGTGGTCCACGGGTCGCGAGCTTGGAGATGATGGGTTGATGGACATTGCATTCGAGCATTTCGTGCACACAATGGCGAGGGAAGGGAAGAACATTGAGTTGCAGATACGCGAGTACAATCGAGAAAAGGCGGAAGTTTTTCCCTATCTGCGTTGACGTTTGAAGCCAAGTGGTGCAAAAATGACCGAACTTCTGCTGAGGACTGCGATGAGGCCATGGAGACAATGGCGAGTTCGGATTTGGATTACTGGTATCCATTCACTCGCTCGTTGAAGACCATTGATTGTGTGGCCAAGCTTCCTCTGCCGACCAAGAGTGACGCGGTGTGTCTGATCCAGATCACGAAGTCAAGCAGCCACACGATCGATTCGAGTGCGCTTGCCAGGTATGCAAACATCTTCCTAACTCGCGCCGTTCATGTGGCGTTGGTGCCGAACAAGACGACGTGTGATGCGTTCCGGCTTTCCCCAGTTGATCCTGTCACCAAAGTGCCGTTGTATGTTGCGTACGTCTCCAGTTTTTGCCAACCGTCGGCAACGTAGCTTGTCAAGTGCTCTCCCAAGGGAATGTTCCAAGTCCTGTTTGTTGCATGCAAAGCTCGGCTGTATGCTCGAAGCCTCCAGGCTGTGTGCGGTAGGTAGCGACCGGTTGCGAAGAAATGAATCAAACGGGAATGTGCACGATGCTTCACGTCTCCAGGAGGGGTCTCATTCTGTTTAGTGTTGCTAACATGCCACTCTTTCTACTCATTCGCCCCGGTTGGTTGTTTCGCACTGGCTGTGACAAGAACTTGATTTTTCTTTTTGAGCTTTGTACCTTGTCACAATCCTTATCGGTGCCTTGGCAAGAAACTGTGGGTCTGCGTTCTCCCCGAACGAATTCGACTGCCGCTTTGTGACTGGGTTACGTCGCTCGAAACCCGCACACACGCTGGATCTCGTGGACTCGGCCCGTGGCTTTTTTTGCACGAGCTGTGTCCCCCAGTCGCATGGCCGCGACGGCGACTTGCTGGTACAGGGTCTCGGTGGTAGGATACCATTCTGGCAACTGTAGTTCTTGCCAGAGCGTGAGCAGCGTCTCGGCCAGCACCAGCACTTGCTGCCAGTCCCGTGTCAGCGTGGCACTTCGCAGTTCGAGCATCTTGAACGAGAATCGCACATCGACTCGCGACGCCAGTAGTGCTTCGTGACGTGTCTCCAGCTGACGCAGCTTGCCTCGGACTGCAAGTGAATCGTTCTTCTCTCCACTCAGCTCCATCAGCTGACGCAACAACTCTTGCTCTTGCTCGCTCGATCCCTTGACGGCGAGCGTCCCGCGTTGTTCGTCCACGCAGCGTTGGCACACACAATCAAACCCAAAACCGTCGCGAAGCGTCTCCTGTCGTCTCGCGTGGCCGACGGTCAGGTCACTCAAGTACGAATACTCGAGCAGCTCCATCGGTTGGATGTCTCTCACAGCGTGGAACCGCAGCGACCGCGTCTTGGGTTCAAAACTCGGCACGACGTTCGGCGAGCACGAGTGGTTCAGCGTCATCGCGGCCTCGGGGAAGATGCCGACACCACACACGCCAGACGTGCCATTCAGATACAGCGGGTGAGCATTGCTCTGGATGCGGCGGATCGTCTCACGAATATGCGGGCGTTGGATTGCCTGCAGCGCTGGCGTCGAGGTCTTCTTGAGGCTTCGACGAAGCAACTGCACGGCCTGGGTGAGTGCGAGCTCGCACGCTGGGTCGCTGGCTGCTCGAGCAGGCACGGTCAGCTTGCGCAACGCATGTGGGTTCCCCACGAACGCTTCCATCGCGAGCACGGCGAGCGTGAGCCGCAGCGTCTCCTGATCGATCCACGCCGTGAGCGACACGCTTTGGAGCTGACGCAGCGTCGCACACTGCGGGTCGTGGAGCACAGCGTCGGCCTGGAGACAGTCCCGCGAGCAGTACAATGCAAACTCGCACGCACCACAGCGAAACGCCTTCTTCGTGAGCTGCACAAAGCACCAGTGGCAGTACTTGGCCACCGCACGGTCCGAAACGACCACGGCAAAGCCCGTGGCCCGCATCGCACAGGTGCCCGTCGGGATTTGGGTACGAGCGGCGACGACCCGACCGAGCTGAGGGGACTCGTACAGTCTCAGCTGAGCATCGTTCTCGTCTTCAAAGCGTGGCTCGTGGGCGCCGCGGCCGAGCGACGCGTTGGCGTTGGGCGTGTGGTGCGCAACGACCACGGCGGAGGCGTCAAGCCACCGCGTGTGCGACTGATGTGAGCCGCACGTCCACGCGAGCGAGAGGAGACCGGCCGCAGAACGGCGCTCGAGCACGCGCACGGCGAGCAGCGACGAGGCGCGAGAGGAGGACGTGGACGAGAGCGAGAAGCAGGAGCAGGCGAATGCGTGGCCCGTGGCGGGGCGCCAGACCAGCGCGTCTGCAGGCGACGTCATCGGGATAAAAACCCACCAGGCAGCGTTTATTTAGCCTCTTGATGGGGATCTCTCCCGTGGTGAGCAGAGTTAGCCTAGCTTCTAGTGATACGAACTTGAGAGTGTAGCCATGTGGGGAGTGGCCGTGCTTGGGGAGCGGGACCGTAGCAAAGCCCCTGCATGCAACACCACGCAAGGCCGACTGACGACCAGCGGATCTCGCGTTTCCCACGCCCGGTTGAGTCCACTCGACGGCGTTGCCACCGTCGCTGCGGCCGGCCGCTCAGGGGACTCCCTGTTGGCAAGCCAGGAGGTCCAGACTGGAGTACGGTCGAGCAACTGACCACCACGCAACGATAGGTGACTCGGATCAACCCCTTGTGAAGGGTCCCACCAGCTCGGGTGGTACCTCAGAGCCAGATGGGAGACTCGCCTCTCTTGACGGAACGCCTGTGCTTCTGTCCTTTGCCATCTGCGACACGAGCCACCTGGCAATTGAGGACGTTGCCCGTGATGGCCATCAAAGGTTGTGAGCCATGCGGGTGCGGGAAACTGAGCCATCCGTGAGTCGCGAGGGTCACGACCGTGGGACTTTCGAGGGACCGTGATCAGCCGTCTGGGAAATTTGTATCCTTGCGAACCGGGAAATCCCAACGTGCCGCAACGAGTCGTTGCCAACGACAGGCGGCTCTGATACGAAGTCAGGGACCTCGCTCTCTCCCTCACACGACCCCCCCGAGGAGGCTCCTGATGACAAACCTCCATGTGAGGTCTTGCATTTGATCCACCGAGTCATTTCTCAATTCGAGACCACCTACTCCAGCAGTCCCTTCCTCCCAAGCTCTCTTTCTTCAAGCTTCCTTTCCCAGCCATGTTCTTTACCAAGTCCATCAAGACCGGCCTCGTGGTCGCTGCGATCACCACGGTCTCGTTCGCCCACGCCGAGCAGGCCTCGCTCCTGCCGACCGAGGACCTCATCGGCGAGGAGCTCATCACGGCCGCCAACGTGAACGCGTTCGCCGACCGCATCTTTGCCGAGGCCGCTCGTATCCTCTCGAGCGGCTCGTGGCTGCCGATCCCCAACTTTAGCGGCGTCAAGAATGAGTTCAAAGACGTGAGCGGCGTGTTCGCGTCCTCCGGTGTGCTCGTCACGCGCGCCAAGGCCACGGTTAATGCACCGCCGCAAAAGCTCTTTGACTACCTCGTCACGGCCGAGGGGTACCAGCTCATTGACCCATTCAGCAAGCCCGAGGACTTTGCCAAGGCACCGATCGAAAAATTCGAGGTCTCGACGTGGCGGGCCACCTCGAAAGGTACCAAGCGGCTCGAGGCCGCCCACACGGTCTCGGCCTCGGTGCCGATCATCAAAGAGCGCGAGTTCGTCGTGCTCAACGCGATCGACGCCGGCTCGCGCACGTTCGTGTCCAAGTCGATCCAGCACGCGGGCTTCCCGGGCTGCTCCAAGTACGGCGGCTCGGCGTGCTACAACGCCACGACCGAGCGCACGCGTGCACTCAATTCGTTTGCCGTGCAGATCGACGCCGTGCCGGGCAACGCCCACCAATGCACCGTGCAGCTCGTCAACTACGCCGACTTTGCCGGCTGGGAGATCCCGGCGGTCGCGATGAATGTGATCAACTTTGGCTTCTTGCCCGACATGGTCGGCCGCATGCGTGCCGCGTTCCCGTAGAGGAGAAGACGGCATTTGGCTGTTGCTGAAGTGTCTTACAATAGATCAAACCACGTTGGATGCCTGTGCTCTAGATGGTAATGCAGACATATTCAATCGCGATGGATTCCGATGCCCAAGGTTGGTATTCTCATGATTGTTGTTCGTCCCACTATCGGTCGTGGTGGTGGTGGTTCTCTGCTGTCTACCGTTGTTGAATGGTATTCAGCACTTGACAGACTTCGCGTGCCGTCGGTCGCTCACGCGCCGTGATCGAGACGCAACGATCGATGAGCTGCCGGATCTCCGGGGGACACGCCGCGGACGGCGCGGGACGCAATTTGCCCGTGCTTATCTGGATCGCGATCTTGGTGTTCGTCATCACGATCGGATTCTTGCCCGCGCTGCGTCGCCGCGTATCCTCATTGCTGAACACGCGCTCGTGTGCGTACGGGTGGCGGCACAGGTCCATCTCGATCATCAGCACGCCCAGGGAGTACACGTCGGCCGTGGCGCTTCGACGTTCCCCTCGGAGAATCTCGGGTGCCGTCCACGCAACAGCACCGATCTCTCGAGCCATCGTCTCGTCCACCGACACCTCTTCACGGTGGATGCCCAAGCCGCTGAGCTTGGCGCCACCGGCCAAGTCCAATAGCACACGCTTGGCTTGGAGCCCTCCGTGGAGAATGGGAAGCTCGAGCGCGTGCAAGTACGCAACGGCCTCTGCGACGTCGCTCGCGATCGACGTCTTGCTCTTGATCTTGGACGCAGTCCACGGCTTGAACCACTCGTGGCCAGTGGATGGTGTGCTCTGGCTCTGCAGCAACGCGAGCAGATCCCCTCCGGGCATGTACTCGACGATCGCAGCGAGATCGTGCTCGCTACTCCAACTGACGCCAAGGCTTCGCACGATCTTGGGGTGGTTCAACGTCACACAAACGCGGATCTCGTCAACAAAGCGCTGGAGTTGTGGCTGCTCTTTCCAAGAATCCGGTGCCATTCGCTTGATGACGACACTCTGGCTGTTAAACACGCCTCGATACACCATGCTATGGCTTCCCTGGGCGATGGCATCCCCATACCGGATCGCGGCTTCGTCGATGCGATAGGCTTGCAACGTTGTGACATGCTTGAGGAATTGTGGAGACGCATTGCTGGGCTCAGTCGCTTCGCGTAGCATGTGGGGAGGCGGCAAGGGACTGAGGACCACGGTGTACGACTCCGAGCGACTCTGTTCGCGTTTCGTTCTCGCGACCACGAGCACGCGATAGCCGACCACACCGGCCACGACCGTTAGCACAGCGCCCACCACTGCAAACACAATGATCATTGCGTTTGGGGAGGACGCGGTCTGGTCGGTGGTACTAGTGGTTGTGTTTTCGTGGCTCTTCGGACGAGTGGTGCCGGGGCGCCCGCCCCGTTCGGAGCTCGCAGGAGAATCCGGTACATCTTTTGCGTCGACGACCGCCTCCTCCATCGCCGGCTTTTGCTCGAGCACATCCGTGGCCGCCTCGCGGCTTGGCTCGTTTGTTGCTGCTTGCGCTTCGTCCGTGGTGGCTTCTTCCGTCATCGTCGAATTCGATCGAACGTATGCCACTGGAGCATGCGTTTCGAGCTCGCCTACACTCGGTGGTAGGGGGTCGTCATTTGTGGAAACAGCCCCCGGCGCTGCGGTGGTCGTCTGGGATGTCGACGGGAGTGTGGCGGGTCCGCCATAATAGAGCTGGTTGAACCGTTCATCTGAAAAGGAATGTCAATTAGTGGGGCAGCCGTTCCTTCCTACCCAGAGGCAGCGAGATTGTGAGACGCACCACTGATGACACAAATGTTGCCTCGCTTGGTGGCGACAAGCACCGCCGTGGCGTCGGCGCACTGCTTTTGGTCGATCGTCGCAGGAAACGTGCTAGGCGAATCCGCGAGCCGCCGCAGCAAGGTGGTATCCGACCGGCGAATCTCGAACGTTTTGAGTTCGCCACTTCCGAGCATCCTGTCGAGGTCACGAGTGTTATCAATATTTGGGAATTCAAAAACGACCACGCGCTCCAAAGCCGTACAATGTCTTGAGTGTCGAAGCAAATCTCACGCCGACCACGGATTGAATGCTGCACTCGTTGCAGACACTAAAACAGAGTCACCATGTGATCCACGCGTCAGCCACAGAGCGTAAAATGCCCTCGCCCGAGGAAACAGTTTCGTACAGTGCTTCGAGCGAGGAAGGGAGAGTACGACGCTCGAGTTTTGTGATCGGATTCCCTGTGAGATCACTACAACCAACACAAGTCGTCGTGAGACACCGAGAGCATTCAAAGTAAGCTGCTGTCCACGACGTACAGCCTTTTCAGTCTCGCAGGCAGCTCGAAGTCGATCGCTGTGAGCTGGTTACGGCCCAGATCTCTGCGGTAAGGAAAGGATGAGCTGTCGGTCTAGCAGAGCAGCATTGATTGACGAAGAGAGCCGTACAGAGTGGAGAGAGCAGACGGTAGACGAATGCCCTTGAGAGACTTAAGCGACTTGTTCTCTCGGATGGTGCTGCAGCAGCCACACAGCTGAGTAAGCCATCTCGCTTGCGACCCGTCCTGCCGAGCAACACGTACAGTGTGGCGACTGTGTTGGGGATATTCAATTGTTCCAAGTCGGATGTCTCGGAATTCTCAATGGTCCTGTCAAGCAGTTAATCCGTCAGATAGACTGTATCCTTCACGTCGCTCTCACTGTGTACTCACAGAGTTCTGAGCCCACCGGGGAACGCAAAGTTCTTTGCTGATCCCGAGACCGAGGACAATGAGCTGCGGAACCAAGCACAGAAATCAACACTCAGCCCGTGGATCCTCTGTCCGTTTCCCCACCACCGCCACTTACATTGTATTCAAGTCTGAGGCAGACGTGAAGTCTGCTCCGTGTGAGAGGGGAGCACTGATCGCTCTGTGGTCACACGGTATCGCTGCTCCATGAGACTCCATCCAGCGAAGCAACGTATTCCACATCGACAGGTTCTTACACGACGCTCGCGAGGAAAGGCACGCTCTCCACACGCTGAAGGAGCTGGTTCTCGATCACGTACGATCGGCCCTTGGTCGCTTTGATCAACACGTACGAGCAGTCCGGTGACGCGATCGTGCACTCGAGGGCCGGGTTCTCTTTGCTCGCCTGGAGTGTGGGCACCTCGGGCCCGGGGATCTCACACACCGACGCGGCACGTGGGGTGCTCGCCAACGTGGCGGCCACGGCTGCGATCCACGCGACGCTCCGCATCGTGAGGCGGTGTGTTCCAGTTTTCAAGTGGCCGGTACACTCGGTGAGCGGCTCAGGAGCTCAGGGAGGAGCAGGGTCTCATATCACCAGAACATTGGGATAGAAGCTCAGCACATAGTGAATGGTTTATACCGGGTATGGATATGTAGAGGTAATGGTTCCAATGAAGATTGAGTTGGTGGTGGGTACACGGAGTGAGATATCGGTTATTGAAGATTTCCTCATGATCTTCTGTCTTCCTGGAAAGACAGCAGGGCATCACTTCACTGGATTCATCCGTGAGGGCTTTCACTCCAAAAATCTCACACATGAAATGACACATCCAGCAGGAGAGACCATATCGAGCGAGCAGGCAAAGGAACGTACAGTACCAGCGCCATGGCGATGCCGGTCGTGGATCGTCTCGACTCGAGGCTAGAGACCCCACGCGGGCACTCTCACACGAGTGATTGATCGAGAGACCGAAGAAACGGTGTTTGGATGTGAATAAGAGACCGTCTTGGTGAGACGCTCGCGATGAGAGGAGAAGGGGACCTCCTGTGAGCAATGTTTGCTCAGCAAACGCACTGAACTGACTGTGAACGGCGGGTCCGGGAAGCTACTGTAATAAAATGTGCTCGGCTGCACACGTCGCAGGTTGTCAATGGTTGGTATCCAGTCCCATAGCCGGGCCGCACCGTTACTCACGAACAAATGTATCAAGTCACACATAGCCGGGCCAGGTTGACTTGAAGCGCTGCGAGATCGGCCAAAATGGTTCATGTGTTAGGCGGCCGTTTCAGCACCCGCGACGTTGCTCCTAAGAAGACGCAGCGACTCGGACGAACACAGAGCTCCACCTTTTACGTATGCATACAACCTCTGTGTGTATTC
>JAADVY010000567.1:0-14922 GCA_023336035.1 Pythium plurisporium
CCGCCGAATCGTCATTTTACGATGACACCAACACCTCCCCTTCCTTTGTCGAGACCATCTTGCTAACCTGTTGTCAAATACGATCGGTTCTTGCGTTCTGTGACCAGCTTTCCCCGTTGTCAGCCTCACTGGTATTTTGTTTCAATCAGGCACTATCTAGTTTGGGATCGTAAACACCCTTCTTGATCACGAGCGAGATACGTACATTGAATCCATAGAGTCTTGTTGGCCGTTCGTATGTTCAACGTGGCTTGCGGAGCCGAATACTCCTTCATGTATCCAACGTCTGCAATTTCGCATCCGCACTACGTTTCTCCTCATCATCATTCCAAGTGATTTCGTCCCGGTCCAAAGCAGGACGAATTCCAAACTCCAACGCTACCCGGTCCCAGCAACGACTTGCGCCATCGCGAATGAGGGGCCGTGTGCTTTCTTTCAAAACGCATGAACAACTGGGATGATGACGCGAACCAGACGTAGCATCAGCAGGAGCCTCGCTCAACCGTCGACCAGCCTCTCGCCACAGACCATTCTCGAACTCGACGTCTCCAGCTCGAGCTCCATGAAGACGCCTTTTGTCTCCGTCACTGCGTCCTCCGTTTGGGATGCCCACGCCCCTGTGTACGAACAAGTGTGGGAGCGCCAGTCCGCGTGTTGGGCACGAGACACGCTCGTGCTTGGCCAAGCGCCGCACGCGACGGCATCTCCCACACCCCCACGCCTCTTGGACGTAGCGTGCGGACCCGGTGCATTCGCGATTGAGGCCGCGTCCATGGGCTATGATGTCACCGCAACGGATTTCTCCAAGGCCATGATCGACCGCGTCGAAGCCAAGCATGCCTCGATGGGTGGACAACTCAAGCTCACGACCGTGGTCGTGGACGGTGAGACCCTCGAGGGGCTCGAAGATGCCTCTTTCGACTTCGTGACCTCGATCTTTGGCGTGTTCCTCTTCCAGCACCGTGAGAACGCGTGGCGCTCGGCTTGGCGTGTGTTGAAACCGGGTGGTCGTCTGGTCGCGACGAGCTGGGATCCGAGCAGCAACAATTTGCGGCAGGGCCGCTATCTTTTGGAGAACGCGATCGACAAACCCGGAGCTGCGGACAATGCGGACCGTCGCGAGCAGATGCTCGCCGCGTTCCACGCCAACCGCACGTTCTTTCCTCAGTCGTTCCGCGCCGAACTCGAAGAAGCCGGCTTGGAAGACGTTCGTGTCCACACGGTGAGCCACCCGCTGTGCTTCCGTAGTGGCGAGGAACTCGTGCGAGGTGTCCTCGACAACCCTGGTTTCATGGCGATGGTAGGCCACAAGCAGGAGCCGTCTCTGGCGCGCTGTGTCCTGGACTATGCCCAACTCGTGCTGGACGGCGTGGACCCATTCGGCGAGGAGGCGAAGGCCATCGCCAAGGCGAACGTAAACGCTCCGGCGCAGAGCCATCCGCTGTGGGACAAGCCCCTCGCGTTGCAGGCTCTCGCCCACGTGGCTGTCGCGACAAAGCCGACGCAGCAGTGACGTGGTCGAGGCGAATGACCAGGACTTCAACCGCTTGCGACCGACCAAGCGGACCAGGCTCCTTGCTTTGTCCACCTGCATGTGAACACGAGCACCTTCCGAACGTGGTGGCTAACACAACAACCGTCCAAATTGCTCTTGATTCTTTGATCGGTCGCTTCGCCACCCGCATGCTCACCACACTCATAGCATTTTGTTCCACACACCTCATGAAACCCCGTTCCTTATATGTGCACAGATATCGCCATCTCCCCTCCATGGTCGTCTCACTCACGCCAGTGGTCCACAAGCGACTTGAAGATGCTCGTCGGATTCGCCTGCAGCACCGCGGGGGCGTCAAACTCGGCCACGGCTCCTCCGTCCATCACGAGAATGCGGTCGGCATCGAGGATCGTGTTGATACGATGCGCGATCGTCAGGCAGGTGCACTCCTGGAACTCGTCGCGAATCGCGCGCTGGATCTCGCGGTCGGTTTCCGAGTCGATCGACGCCGTCGCTTCGTCCATCACGATGATCCGCGACCGTGCGAGCAGTGCACGAGCGATACACAGCAACTGCCGCTGACCGACGCTGAAGTTATTGCCCTTCTCCTCGACACGAGCATCCAGCGACGCCACGACCGACTCGTTCAAGTGCACACGACGCAGTGACGTCCAGATCTGGTCGTCCGAGTACGTGTCTAGAGGGTCCACATTGCTCCGAACCGTGCCCGAGAACAGCACGGGGTCTTGCGGGATGATACTGATCTTGCTTCTCAGGTCGTGCAGACCGAGCGTTCGCGTGTCGAGTCCGTCGATGATGATCGCGCCGGACTCCAACTCCACGAGCCGCAGTAACGCGACGACCAAGCTGCTTTTCCCCGCGCCCGTGCGACCGACGACGCCGACTTTTTCCCGTGCATGGATCGTCAACGAGAGATTGTGGAGCACACGCGGTGTATTCGCTCGATACCGAAGCGACACACTACGGAACTCGATCTCGCCTTGCTGGGGCCACAATGGATCGACGTGGGCGTCATCCATCACGAGTGCGGCCTCGCTCTCGATCTCCGAGTACGTCTTGAGTCGTTCGACCGACACCATTTGCATCTGCAGCTGACTCAGCGTACGGACCGAGTGGTTCAGCGCGTGCGTGACGCTGAAAGCGTACGAGAGAGAGACACCAGCGAGCCCAGCGAACGCTGCGGTGTGCGTCGCGGCCGACGTGTGGGCCATTAGCACCGCTGACAAGGCTGCGCACGTCGCGACCAACGTTCCGGCAAAATCGAGCCGCAGACCGAGCCAGCCGTTGACAGCAAACGTGAGGAAGTATGCGCGCTGGCTACGGTCCAGTAGTGCCTCGTACCGCTGGGAGAACTGATGCTCGACGCGATAGGCGTGCACAGTAGGCAGGCCATCAAGCGTCTCCGATAGCAGCGCCACCACGGGGGATCGACTGATCGCGTCGAGACGCTGGAGCTCACGCGACGTCTTGACAAAGTATCGCTGCGAGACGTAGAAGCCCGCGATGACAGGCACTAGCACGAGCATGAACATGGGTGTCACGTACGAGATCGTCACAAGCGTAGCCACCACGCTCACAACCGTGCTCGCGAGTTGGATTGCTGTACCTGGGAGACTCTCGTCGATCGCGTTCACGTCCTTGGACAACCGATTCACAATACGCCCCATGGGCGTCGTATCAAAGAACGAGAGTGGCGCACGCACGACACGCCCAAACACCGCCTTAAACAACACGCGACTGGCGCGCAGTCCACGAAGAAACACAGCGATCGATCGAACGTACAAGCCGACAGCAAACAACGCGTTCAGAACGACAAACACTGCGAGATACGAGAGCTGCGACTGCGTATGCTCGGCGGCATGCTCAGACCAGTACGACAGCCACACAGTCGCGAGTACGTCGATGGCCTGCACACCGCAGAAGACGCCCACGACGATTCCCGCCGGCATGAATCCGCCCGTCGCATCGATCCACCATTGATACACGGACCACACCACGTCGCCGGTCGAGCGGTCTTCGTCCACCAGCAGACGACCCGAGGCAGCGACCGTCTTGATGTCGTCGACCGGCGCCTCGATCTGAGATTGAACTGGTGTTTCAGATGTCTGGCTCGTCACAGGGTCTCGCTCCTCCGACACGGGTGACACTCGCTCGTCTTCCTCACGATACTGCGTCACGAGACTGGCAAGAACACCGCCTGCCGAGATCAACTCCTCGTATGAACCGTTCTCGACGACTTGACCTTGCGCGAGCACAAGTACGCGGTCGCACTGATTGAGAAACGTGAGTCCGTGGGTCGTTAGCACCACGAGCTTGTGTCGGAGCGTCGTCTTGATACACTGCGTGAAAATATCGCGACCCACGTGACTGTCCACAGCAGCAAGCACATCGTCCAGTACATAGATATCGGCATCCTGGTACACTGCACGGGCAAGCGCGACTCGCGTGCGCTGGCCTCCACTCAAGTTGATACCTTTTTCACCAATCTCCGTCGCATCCCCGGCGGGTAAGACCGCGAGATCCAGCGTGAGCGAGCTTACACGGACGGCTTCTGCGTACTTTTTTGCATCGAATGCCAAGCCGAACGTGATGTTATCGCGGATGCTCGCGTTCTGGATGAATGGCTGCTGCGATACGTACGCGATCGAGCCTCGCACAGCGATCGAGCCTTGGGTGCAGCTCGAGTCCCCGAGAATCCCACTCAGTAGCGTCGATTTGCCGGCGCCGACATGACCGACAATTGCCCAGAGCTGGCCCGTCGTAGCCTCGATCTCTACACCTTCCAGCTCGACTTTCTCATCCCACGAAAACGATGCGTTCTGCATCCGGATTCCGACCTCCGTGAGTGTTCCCGAGCCGACAATGATGCGCTCGTCTTCCATGAGAAACCCGCGTAGCCGCTCGACGCTCACGCCGGCGGCGACGACCGAGTTCAGCAGCTGCGGAAACCCAAGCAACGGGAACCGTAAAATATTGAAAAGCGCGAGACTCGTGAGCGCCGTCCCGACGTCCAGTGTGTTTCCGAGCAACACAAACGTGAGAAACGCTGCCGCCGCCACGAGCATCGGGATGGCAGCGAACATGGCCGTCGTGCCGCCGCGCGCGTGCACGTACGCATCGAGCCGCTGCAGCTCATCGCCTCGACGGTCCATCACGCGCGACGTGAACGCGGTTTCCCACGCCTGCAGCTTGATCACTTTCATCCCGGCGAGCACTTCGTAACAGGCTTTGAGTCTCGCGTCCTTGGCGTTCATGAGCTGCCGCTGGAACTTTTGCATGCGCTGCGAGAGCGTCGCGGTCGCCGGCACCATCGCGATAATCACCGCCACACCCGCGAGCATCGCGACGCCGAGCTGCTGCCACAGCAGCACGCACGCGACCAGGATCTGGAAAATCGAGAACCACAGACTGTTGATGTGGGTCGCGACGTTTTGCACACGCGTGGCGTCCGCGGCCAGCAGATTGGTGATCTCGCCGGCGGTCTTGCGGCGCCGCGCGGCGCTTGAGAGCGCGAGCGACTTGCGGAACACGGCCGTGCCCAGCGCGCTCCGCACACGGAGCCCGGTCTGGAAGCACTGGAACGCGTAGTTGCGCAGTAAGAAGCTCTGCGTGAGCCCCACGAGCGCGACGATACCGACATCCAGAAGGCCCTGCGACTGCGGCGCGGTCGGGTCCTGCAGGAACGCGAGGATGCACTGGATCATGAGCGGCAGCACGAACTGCAGCGAGTCGAGCACGAGCTTCATCACCGCGGCACGTGCCACCGACGCACCAAACGTCCGAGCGAGTGCAGCCGACAGACTCGGCGTTGGCGTGAGGCGTTCGCGTTGCCACTGCTGCTGCAGCGCGTCGCCGACGGTCTCAGCACGGTTGGCCTGGTCGAGCTGGAGCAGATCGTCGTGCTGCAGCGGACGCTGCGCACCGAGTTTCATGAGCGGATCCACCCACGTGAAGCACGCACGCGCGAGCCACGAGCGCGCGAGCTGCGTCGGCGACGAGTGGCCCAGACAATCGTCCGCAGTGGCTGAGACGGCCAGCAAAGGTGTGGTCTCCTTGGGCGTGGCATCCATTGCGAGACGAGGCTTCGACGGACGGTCTCCGTTCGGGGGGGAACCGACGATTCAGAAGTGAGCGCGATTGGCCATCACGCACAAAAAGGAACGGCATCGTGGCCAGCGTGGCGGTAGAAGAGGGGGCTTGGAAGTGAGAGAAGTATCGCATTGTCAAGGTATTGATCGTAGAAAGGTGTGAACAAGCCATCCGTCACGTTCAATGAATCATCTATGGAAGGGAATCAACATTATACAGTAGAAGTCGTCGATCTCCGGGCTGTAGATCTCTGGCCGATTTGAGGACCCATCGCGACCCACTGGTCTCGCTGTTAGTACCCGACGGGCACACCGAACGCCATGTTATAGAGCCGTCGCCCGGGTATCCAAAGTGCAAACGCTCCGGACGCGACGGTGATCGCAAACGACGTCTTCATGTGCCAGCGATGGCGAGCGACGTCGCCGCGGCGGATGTGGTACACACCTGCACAGACCGAGTAGACCACGCCGGCGGAGAGCCCGTGGATGAAGCTCAGACGGTCCTGCAATCCTGTGATGCCAAATGACGAGATGGAGGTGACCAGCATCGAGCCGGCCCACACGCGGCCGAGCAGCCGATGGGATTGCGTGCCCTTGCGTTGCCGCAGCAGCATGGCACCAAGCCCGAGCGAGCCGCACGCGGCGATCGTGTGCGTGACGATGACGCCGTCCCACGTCGTGAACGGCCACTGGTGCTTGCCCATTGGTTGAGCAGCTTCTTGGTCGTGAGACGGTTCGTTGACAAGTGCGAGTCGCTCGCTTGCGCGCGGCATGAGATGGGGGGCGACGTCCCCTCCCCCGGCATCAGTAGGGATTGATGAAACGAGATATAGAGGTAATTGTATTCAACGAGTACATGCGTATATGTATTTATAAAATGGTGGTTGTGGAAATGGCACGTATGCATTTCAAAAGGTACAATCATCATCTGCTTTTGGATTATGACTCCCCTTGAGCATCATCGCAGCTGACAGGATTGTGGTCGTTTCGAACGCCATCGATTTTGATGGAGACAGCGCAAGTCGCCTGACGCCATGCCACTGAAGGCTACGGGTGACAACCGCACTCGTTTGCAATCACACACTGAAGATGGAATGCTGTTCAGGCACGTGCCACTGACACTATCGCCACGGTGCACAGGCTCTTTTCTTACGTGGTACACCAGAGGCGTACCCACAAGCCCGTTTGGCTGGACGCTCTCGCAGAGATCCTTGCTGATCTTCGCTTCGACCTCTCTGGCCACGCTCAGCGCGCCGGACCTATCATAAAGGTGGTCGAGATCGAGAGCGAGATCCAGTACGCGACTTGCTGATCATTTCTTGCGCGTGTGTAGTCGCGCTCGGCGACGATCGTCGTCGAGCGGACTGCTGGCGTTCGCTCCCACAGGGCCATCGCGGAAGAGAGTGCAATACAGAGAGAGAGACTCGTGGCCTGAGCCGGCAGTGCACGGTTGAGGAGGCTCACTGCCGGTGGAATCGTTTGCAGAGAGCCCACAGATGAATCCTCGCTACGACTCGCCGTAACTTGATGCAGTCAGGTGGGTGAGTTGCTCGTATGTATTCGGTTTCCGGGAGGTGGAGGATTCGGGTGGTGAGACCCATACCGTATGGGCCATACGCGAGCTGATCTCTTTCGGGTGTCGCGGTCCATGGGAAGCCCCTTGACCACTTCAACTTTGATTCAACCAATCACATCCTGGATGCGATGTTTTGATCCAATCAAACATCTTCTTGGAGTGGTTGTTTCGGTGGACAGTCGCTGGTTCCAACTCGCAGAAAGCACGTGGGGACACGCGCACGCGACAGGTCAACCGTGGTCAACCGTGTGACGCGCGGAGTGAGTTCGTTTGTCCACACGATCCGCCAGTCATGAGGCGAAGGTAAGTTTCCTGGTCGCCACCTGGGCACTTGATTCCTGGTTCGAAAGAATCGACCCGACCAAGCTGTCTATCCTCTGGGACGTGCAACAAGTTTTAAAGGCAGGGATGATGTGGTAATAGATAGAAGCCACACGAGACGGGATCCTCACACCCCAAGTCTTGATACGTCGCAAAAAATAACGGTTGCTCAGGGCGGATTCTGAAGAAGGAGAGACACAACGGTTGGACCACCGAGAGTGTATTTCTCCGGGTCGACATCGTTTGGGCTGTCGAGCAATGGGCCAAGTCTGCTCCTCACTTGCGGTTGCGCTGTACGTAATGATCTTGCTGCACCAACTCGGAACCGCATACTTGCTGGACTTGTGGGCCACGGGTCGTTTGCGATGGATGAGTGGGAGATCCGCCATCAACAGACTTCTGTTGCTGCGGGTTGCTCCGGTTGATACCGTCGCCTATCCAGCGACAGCTGCCAAACTCCTGCTGTTCGAAGTCTACATCTGTAGTCCGACAGATGTGGCCATGATTTTTGTTGGATTCTTCTCGGCGGGGAGCTGCATGATGCATCCACTGTACAGGAGATGACGACCCAGCACGTGCTTTTGCCGAATTCTAGTTTGCGTTGAAGGCGGGAGTCGCGTGGACTAAAAATGCAGTCGATTCTGGGGGATCATTGTCCAATTTCCCCGACATCTCACACACCACCACAACTCTACACGATGAAGTTCTACGCTGCCGCGTTCATCGCTCTTGTCGCCACTGCTGCCTGTGGAGCCCAGCTCACCGACGCACAGCAAGCCATCCCGCCGCGTGCACTTCGTGTGGAGGCCGTCAAGGCCAGGCCTGCCCCCAAGCCCGCTCCAGCCCCGGCTCCCAAGCCGGCCCCAGCCCCAGCCCCGCCTGCTCCGGCCCCAGCCCCCAAGCCGGCGCCAGCTCCGGAACCGGTCCAGCCCGGCACGGTCACTCCCCCCAAGGTCACGCCAGCACCGGCCGCGCCCGTCACACCCAAGCCACCCTCCAAGATCTCACCGGGCACTGCCATCGAGGCGACTGTCGCCACGTTCTCGATTGGTGCGGCCGTCGCACCACTGCTCCCATCAATGAACACCAAGAAGGAGTGCCAACAGACAGCGTGCTGGATCGCAACGACCTCCGAAGCCTGTGGTCGGACCGCCGCGAGCCAGGTCCAGGGCGAGCTCATGAAAGGCCGCGAGTCGTACAAGATCGAGAGCACGGGACCGACGGGCATGTGGGTGCGCTACATGCGTACACAATTCTCGGCACCGGACCGTGGCGTGATCGCCAGCGGCAAGTGTACCGACGACGCGACCTTCGAGGTGACCAACTGCCAATCCACGGGCCAAACCGCCTGCTAAGCGCAAAATTCCACCGCTTCGATGTCAAGTCGCTGCGTCGTGTGGCGGGGGCCATGGCATACAAGTCTGCTGGCTCGGTGTAAACTCTCTGTCAAACAAGCCTTTTCTGTATGTAGCGTCAGAATCGATTTCCACTGTGTTCGGTTTGCCATCACTTAAGTTCTGCATCCGCTCTCATTGGTGTCCTCATTGGCCTACGCCAATAGATCGTTTCATCGTCGAGGCACGCAACGATCCCAGCACGTAGCCGCAATTCGTGCGCTTTGCATATCGGCGACAGCCTGTCGCAAGCACGCATCCAGCACCAAGTTGGGAGCGTCCGACGAGTTGTAGTAGGACCTACTACTACACAGTACAACACTGCGTTGGCTCGTAGTAGCGAGCTCGACCAAGATGGCGTCCAGGTCGGCACGACAGACCACATACTACCTCCGGCGTCCAGGTCGGCACGACAGACCACAGAATACAGCAGCAACGGTGGTCGTGGGAAACACCAGTATACTTGTTACGCAATTATATACACAACTCAAAACACAAAACTGCGGCTTCTTTAGCAGTGCACGTTGCCCGTCGACTGGCAGTTGGTCACGGCGAACGGGACGCCATTGGTGCACGTGCCCGTGACGATATCGCCACGGTCCACGGGCTCAAACTTGGTGCGCCAGAAGCGCACCCACATGCCATTTGGCTGGATGCTCTCGTAGCGGAAGCGGTCGCGGCCCATCGTGATCTCGGCCTGCACCTTCTCGGCGACACTGAGTCCGCATGTACGCGAATCGGTCGAGATCCAGCACGCCAACTGCTGGCATTCTTTGCGGGTTCCCTTGATGATGTCGGCGATGATCGGTGCAGCAGCCGCAGCGATCTGGAAACCGACCACCACGCCCGCGACGACCGCTAGTTTGCGGTCGTTGACATCCTCAAACGTCAGAGCCTGTGTGGCATTCGCGTCCGTGTAGCCTGGCTCGTCGACAAACGTCATGTCGGCGTCGGGGCCGGCCATCAGTGGCTCCTCAGCGAACGGAATGGTGGCGTCGGATTCGTACTGGGCCATCGCAGAGGCGGAGGCGAGTGCGAGCGCGAGAAGCGGCTTGAACGGGAAGTGCATAGCTCAATCGATGGGTTGGTGACTGGACTGGTTGATGGCGATTTGCAGAATGAAGCCGCAATGCGAGCCAGCGAAACGAGCGCGTTGCCGTGAGCAAAGTTTCTCGAGAACCGTCTGAAGATCCCCCACAGATGCTGGACGGAACTTCGCCATCGGGAGGTGGGTGAGTTTCCACCGGCATGCTTCGAGTATTCGGTTTTTCGGGAGTTGCTGATTTGCGTGGTGAGACCCACACGGGAGCAGATCTCGTCCGCGCGTCAGCGACCAGCTGGGGCTCGAACCGCTCGACCACTTCAACCCTATTTCAACCAATTAATGGAGTCAAAATCACGTTTTACTCCAATGAGAGGAGCCATTTGTTGTGTTTCGGTGGACAGTCGCGACCCGCAGCTGGCGGGTGCACATCGTCTTGGTCGCAGCAATCTCTTGGGGACAAAACCCGCCCCGTCGGTTGCTCAGGCATGTTGACGCGCCAAGTGAGTTCGTCGATCCATGAGCCACCCAACCCACGCGCGGAGGAACGATTCCTGGATTCCACCTGGGCACTTGATTCCCCGCGTCGCGGGTCCATACAGTAGCTGCAGAGCCCTCGAGGGAGGCGCCAAGGGCACTTCTTCCTCATGCCCCGTTCATACGTGCGATCCTGTCCCACCGAGGTTGGTCTCGACAGCTCATTCGCAATTTCGACGGTCGCCGCTCACATCCCTGAGCCATGAAGATGTTCACGACTCCGCTCGTTCTCTTCGTGGCGACACTCTCGGCCGTCGCCATCGCCTCGCCCTCCGAGTCCACTGGACCGCACCAAGAGCAGCACTTTGTGGAAGAGCCCACGCGCGCGTTGCGCACGGAGGCCCAGGCGGCCGTTACGCCCGGCAACGTCGGCGACGCGACAATCGCAACGTTCCAAATCGCGCAGGCGATCGCACCGCTCATGGGTGATATGTTCAAGAAGAAGAAATGCCACCAGCTCGCCTGCTGGATCGGGACCCCCACGGAAGCGTGCGGCATGACGGCGGCAAACCAAGTGCAGCGTGAGCTCACGCGGGGCCGCAACTCGTACGCCGTCGAGAGCGTGAGCGAGCAGGGCATGTGGGTGCGCTACTGGCGCACGCAGTTCTTGCCGCCGGATCGTGGCGACATCGCCGAGGGCACTTGTGGCGGCGGCTCCAAGTTTGTGGTGACCAACTGTATGGAGACGGGCAAAGTGTACTGCTAAGAAGCAATCGTTGGATAAGGCTCGGTTTGTGTGTGCGTGAATATATTGTTTTCCATTGTCAGGAGGATACCAAGTGACTCGTACTGGTGCAGGCGGCGCCGACAGTGGGTACCCTAAGACAACAACGCGGTCGTTGAGGGAATACTCGTGTGAACGCTCGCCTCGCTGTGTCGACGTACCGAGTGCAGTACAGTAGCCCATGAAGAATTGTACCGTAGTACGAACTCAATCCCGCAAAGACTCATTGGTTTTTTGCGCAGAAGTGTGCCCCATAGAAATACAAGCAACCAGACCTACAATGCAGCAAAACTGCCACGCTCACCAAGGGCTTCGCAAGCCACGTCCGTGGAAGGTGGCGATGTCGCCGTGGCCGGCCAGCGTCAGCTGAGACCGACGACCATCACTCTCCAGATGATGTTTCCCTCGTTGGCGCAACATGGCTACACACGTCCTCGTACAGCGACGGGTCAGCATGGTGAGAACTGTTGCAAAAGGCACGCTCGGCCTCTCGTGAAGAGGGCCAGCGTCTCTCGGTGGTCGAGTTGACTTGAACGACCACCACGTGTGTACCTATCTGAAGGAGGCATGCATATCCAGTTTGCACATCTACGTTTGCATATCCAGCCACGGTGGCAGATGACGCCATTGACCAAGGGTGTCATCGGGGTGACGCCCATCGACAACAGCGTCACCCTGGGCATTGGATCACGCTCTCGAGCATGAGCGTCATTCCTGCTCGGATAAGTGCACCACCACGGCCACCTGCATTACGCCAACGTCTAGTGGCGTCATCGGTACAGCGTGAACGACGATGGAGAAACCACAGCGGCACCGGGGAAGCGGTGCGCTGGCACAAACAGACCAAGAACAAGGAGGGGAGCTGGCCGACCGCCTCCAGCGGCTCCCCACGATACCAGGGAAGGACGGTGAACTAAGGACTCGTAGAAAGAGGACTCTAGGGCTTAGATTAACCATCACGAATAAACTCACTTTCCAAAACGCCTCGGCCCCATCAAGTCCTGCTCAACAAGAACCCTAAGGACGTTTCATTCTCGAATTTTCCTCCTCGCCACCACCACGATGAAGACGACGACGACCACTGCCGCCACAACAAGTGCCGTTGCGCGAGGCGCGATCGTGTGGGACGCCCACGCGTCCGTGTACGAACAAGTCTTTGAGCGCTCGACCACACTGTGGGCTCGGGACGCGCTCGTGTTGGGCCGCCTGCCGTCGCCACGCGCCGCTCGCACGCCTCGCTTTCTCGACGTCGCGTGCGGCACCGGCGCATTCGCGATCACTGCGGCGAGCATGGGGTATGAGGTCACAGCGACCGACTTTTCTGCGGGGATGATCGCTCGACTGCAGGCCAAGATCGCCTCCACCCCCGGAGATGTCAAGATCTCCACTCGAGTGGTCGACGGTCAGACGCTGGAGGGGCTCGCGGACGACTCGTTTGACGTCGTGAGCTCGTTTTTTGGCGCGTGCATGTTCCCCGACCGCGCGGCCACGTGGCGTTCGGTGTTGCGCGTGCTGCAACCAGGCGGTCGAATGCTCGTGACGAGCTGGGACGCGAACAGTTCCAACTTGCGCATGATCCAGTACCTCCTGCAGAATGCCGAGAACAAGCCCGGCATCGACGGGAACCCACCTGGCCCACTGGCGCTCGGTAGTGCCATGAACCGTACGCTCGCGCGCGCGTCGTTCCGTGAGGAGCTAGAAGAGTATGGCTTTCACGACGTTCGCATGTACACAGTGAGCCATCCGATGTGTTTCCAGAGCGGTGAAGAACTCGTACGTGGCGTTCTCGACAATGCTGGATTCATGTCCATGGCCGGACACAAGCAAGTGGCCTCGCTGAAGCGATGCGTCTTGGACTTTGCGCAGCTCATGGTGGACAGTGTGGATCCATTCAGTGATGAGGCCACGGCCGCGACGCTCGCGACGGCGGCTATCGCCACAGAGGACCTCCCGCTCTGGAAGCAGCCGTTTGCGATGCAGGCAACCGGTCATATCGCGGTCGCGACAAAACCCGAGGGCAAAGACATGTCCGAACCGTAAAAAAGGTAGACTACTTTACTTTGCACGGGCGTTGAGGTAGCCGTGCTGAGCACATTGAGCCCGGAAACCATGGATATACCTTGGAAACGCCCCATTGACCTCTAGATCCCCTAGAAATGAGGCTATCCTCGATTCCACACCACGAGCCTTGGAACTGATTGATGGTGTCCCGACACCTGTTGGTGTTGCACCCTACCGTAGTGAACACACGCATCATATACCGACGAGCCTCAACCCAGTACCCATGGGGATTGCCAGCAGTTGCTTGTGAAGAGTCGAATCCATCTGAGATGGGTCGATGTGGGCGCGAAAACGTCATGCGACCCGGCTGACCATCATTCCAGAATGACGATCTTCCATCCCACGATCTCCAACAGCTCCCGGGAACCTCTCCTCGCAGTCGTGAGGTCAAATCACTTTGGCAATCACCGCCAAGCCCACGACCTTATGAAGAGCTCCACTGCCAGCACCGTCGCCATGGGCGCGGGTTCCAAGATGTGGGACGGCCACGCGGTCGTGTACGAGCAAGTATGGGAACGCACGACCACGCTGTGGGCGAGAGACGCACTAGTGCTTGGCCGATTGCCGTCCACGGCAGATAACGCGTCCCCTCGACGCCGCTTCTTGGATGTCGCCTGCGGCACCGGTGCCTTTGCTATCTACGCGGCCTCGATGGGTTTTGACGTGACGGCGACCGATTACTCCGCCGGTATGATCTAGCGCCTCAACCTCAAACAAGCATCCGCACCAGCGGACTTCAAGATCGCCACTCGCGTACTTGATGGCCAGACGCTCGAGGGTCTTGAGGACGCGTCGTTTGATGTCGTGAGCTCGATCTTTGGCGTGTTCATGTTCCCGGACCGAGCCGCCGCGTGGAAGTCCGCGTGGCGTGTACTCAAGCCTGGCGGTCGTCTTCTCGCGACGGGTTGGGACTTGAGCAGCGTCAACATGCGACTCGCTCGATACATCGTGGAGAAGAAGGCCCTCAGCGAGGCTCACGACGCCCCCAGCGAGCGCCACAAGCAGGCGCTGTCGCCGACGGCCAATCGCATGCTTGGACGCGACACGTTCCGAGACGAGCTTCTCGAGTTCGGCTTTGACGACGTGCGCATGTACAGTGTGACGCATCCGATGTGCTTTCGCAGTGGCGAGGAGTTGATCCGTTCGAGGACCATGGGCGACGCGCCACGAGACGACGCGATGGCTCGCAGCACGCTCGACTTTTTCCAGCTGGAGCTCGCGGGCGTCGACCCGTCGAGTGCCGAGGCCAAGCAAATCGTGTCGAGCAACGCGCACGCGCCTGTAGAGAGCCACCCGTTGTGGAACGAGCCCTTCGCAGTGCACGCGCTCGGCCACATTGCGATCGCGACCAAGCCGTAGACAGGCCGCCGCCCAAAGCGAAGAGCCCCACAAACCCATACCTTTCTATCTTGATACGTGCATGAACCACTCAAAAACCTATACTGTATGAACGGATACCGTCACAATCTAAGGAGACCCCTGGATTCTCATGAACGCATGAACGGACCGTCGCATTGGGACGCGCATGCGTCGGTCTTGTTGTGAACAGGAAAGATCGTCTGTTCTTGAGTGCTTTTTGGCAACTGAGGCGTTGTATTAAAATCATACAAGTGCTTACCCACTCCTGCACGGAGACATGTACCTTGAGCAGCCGCCTCCGCGG
>JAADVY010000568.1:0-14922 GCA_023336035.1 Pythium plurisporium
ATTCCTGACCCGCTTCGATCATGTCCTTGAAGGCGGCGTCGCACTGCCGCAGGGCGGCGTACTCACCACCGACATGGCGATCCGTCTCGACCGCGTGGAGCTCCTTCTCGCTTAGCGTGCCTTCCTGGGCCATCTAAAGACCAATGCATATTATCCGAACGCATCAGTACACGAAGATCAGTGGGGTTCTCGTCGCTTGGCATCGCACCTCATGGAAGCGCAGCGTGGGCAGGCATTGGGGAAATGCGTTGCCGTCCATCCTAATACGGAAGGTGTGGACGGCGATCTCTTCACTGTCGCATGCCAAGTCAGACCCGGCACATCAGTTACGAACATCGTATCCTGTTTGTATCACTACCGCGTTACAATGATATGGAACAAATGGCACCCTAAGTTGTCCACATCCAACGATGGATACCTTCACGTCTGTCAGGGGAAGTCGTCCTCATCGTCGTTGGCGAAGTCGGGATGGCGAGGCGACGTTGGCCCACGACGGCCAAACGTGGACCGTGGCGAGCGCTGCTGGTTGATGTTCATGTACGAGCGACGTGGCGAGCGGAAGACTCGCTTGTACATGTACGTGAGGGTCATGACAATGACGAGGCCACCAAGGCCGAGTGTCAGGTAGCCGTACGAGAGCAACGAAGAGCTCTTCGCCGACGTGGCCTTTGCGTCGTTCTTTAGCACTCCACTGATTGGCTCATCGGTGACGGGTGGAATCGGTGTTTCAGAGACAGGTGCCGTCGGCTGGGTGGGCTTAGGCTGAGGCGTCACGGGTGCTGTGGACTGGGGTACCTCGGGTTCCTGGGCTTCATCATCGTCAGCGTTGTCCAGTTCATCTTGTTCATCATCCCCATCGTCTAGCTTATCGACTGGGCCTGTTGACGGCGAGTTTGTCGTGACAACCGGAGTTGGCGAGGCAGAGGTCGTTGTCGTTGGGCTTGTGGTGTTAGGGGTGGCTGCTGCCGCGGCCGCGGGCACGGTAGTCGACGAAGTCGATGGAGACGAGCTCGGCGATGACACTGTTTCAATCGTCACCTCGATCGTTGGTGAGTACCACCACACTGATCCCTTCACTTCGTGGCCGTTCCAATGCTGATCCCATGCCGGATTCGTGCGCGCGTTCACGTAGTGCGATTGCGGAGGAATATGCGGCGATGGCAAATCCTCTCCGTTCTCTGCTTGCTTTCGCCAGCCTTGGTCTACCTTGGCCGAAGCACGCAAGTAGAACTTGTTCGATGCGTTCGTATGGAGGTCCACGCAGGTTACAAACAGAGATGTGCCGAGGGTATCGCTGTTGTCAGGAGCTTCGTTGGCGACAGCGTCGTTGGGGTTTGAGAGAGCAAAAAATCGGCTACAAAATGTGTGAAGATCATAATGATTAGACTGACGAGGATACAGACAATATGGAGAAAAACAAGAAGGCCGTACCGAGTCGCTCCCTTCTGGATCACCGACTGTGAGATCATATCTAAGAGATGGCAGCAACAACGGCCGACGTCAACACCAGCTGATCAGCACACACGTTCACAACATACTTACTCTTCTCGGAGAAAGCCACGTCAGAGGCGAGCTGCACATTGGTCTTGTCGACGGTGATCGCACCAAGCACCTCCCATGCCACTTGGACTTTCAGCGGCTTACCAGCTTCCACTCTGATATGACAATCGGTCGAATTGCAGGATGCCACCTGGGTCGACTCGGCTGCAAAGCCTCCACAACCCATGCTCGTCAGCTGCTTGCTGTCCTCCACAAACAAGCTCGCAGAAGGAAAGATGTCACGGTTCGTTGCAATGGCTTCAGCAGACATTGCGTCCTCGACAGACGGCAGTACGATAGGAGCATCTACCCACCGCACGTATGGCTTCACCATGTCCATCAGCATGAGCGCAAGCCGCACGTTCTGCGAAACGTGGCCCAGCACCGGCACGCCCTTCTTGGTGTTGAAAAAATCGAGCTCCGTGTTGTAGAGGTCCTCTACGCGGCCCAATTCGTCCTGACCTGGGTGCTTGTTGTTCGAGGTCTCGACGAGGATGTTGAACGCGCGATGCGTGACGTTGTTGTACACGGTCTTGTTCGCAGGGTATCCGCCAAACGTCGTGGGCTCACACGGCTTGAAGGGCTTGTGTTGGCCATCGCCTTCTTCCTTGACAAAGTCGTTCTCCCACGATGCCGCGTACCCCCAGTCCTCCATGCCACCTGTCACACCATACACGATATCATTCATGGTACCCGTCGGGTAGAGCGTCGTGTCACGGAACGAGCCCGCAAACACTGCGAGCGTGTGCGAGAGCTGGGCCTGCGCGGCGTCGTCAGGGGACTTTTGGCTTCGGTGGATATTGCTTGGTGAGTAGTGGTTTGGTGAGCCCCACTCGTACGAGATCGCACGCATGCCGCCGTGGAACGTGATCGCGAGCTGGAACATGTGCTCGCGCCAGATCTCGTTCACGACGCGCGAGGTCATCGTGGTCATGCAGTGCTCGCCCGAACGCATGTAGTTGTAGTCGCGGTTCGGATCCACCTCCAGCTCGGTGCGTTGGTCATGCGCGTAGCCGTACGCGTTGGTCATGGGCGTGATCACGACGTCGCGTGTATTCACCAAGTGGTGGAGCCAGCGCTGGGTGTGGATCGACGCGCCGCCGGCGTCCTTGAGAGCCGCAGCCTCGGGCGAGTCCGAGTGCGCGTACGCCGTCGCGAACTTGGCCACGAGCGTGATCATCTCGATGGTCGTGATCGGTCCGATGCGTTCGTCGCCGTGGAGCGCGCCGCTGAAAAACACTTGCGGTCGGTCGGGATGGGCCGCGAGCGTCGAGTGGTTGGTCATGTGCACGACGTAGTGCTTGCAGGGCACGTCCTCGCCTGTCGTCTCGTCGGTACCGCACGTGAGCTCCGGTGGGTACGGCAGCCCGTACTTGTCCTGCGCCACCTCCACTCGGAGCAGCTCTGGATACGTCGCGTTGAGCTCAAGCAGATACGCGGCCATCTCGCTGTAGGAGCGGTACTGGAATGACCCCGCGGCCGCGAGGCCCGCCAGTGCAGAGGACCCCACGACCACGGCGGCCATCGCGGCCACGGCCACGCCACACAGCGAGCGCATGCCGTCGGTCGAGGAAGCGGTCGTTCGGAGCAACGGGTATGGGAGCAGTTACAGACTCACCATGCAAGGGGTTACTGCAAGGCAAGGGTTACACGTGTGACCATGGAATGGAAACGGGTCGGGTCGGTTTTTCGAGCAGCTGCCACCTCTCATGAGCCCACCCATTCAAATAACCATCACTCCTTCTCCCTGTCGCTCTTGTCACCAGAGTGTTGGTCAGCTCCCACCTGCAAGGACGCAAGGACGGCTTCTTCCGTGAGGCAGTTCGCATCACGCCACCGTCCACCACCATGAGCGAGACGTCGTTTGCCGTGGGGGACGTCGTGCGGTTCCACCGTGGGCAGTACAGCCACGTGGCCGTGTGCATTGGCCGTGGGAATGTCATCCACTTGTGGTCGCCCACGAGCGCGCGTGCGTTCAGCGTACGCGTCGACTCGATCCGCCATGTGCGCAACTGCCAGCGCCGTGGTGTGACGGCGACTGAAGACGCAGACGCCGACGACGATGACGACGCGCCACAGTTGTTCACGGTCGAGATGGACGCGAAAATGCGGCGCGACCATGGTGCCGAGCCGTTTGACGGGGACGAAGTGGTGCGGCGCGCACGCTCGCGGCTCGGCGAGACGAGATACGACTACCTCACCTACAACTGCGAGCACTTTGTGACGTGGGCACGGTACGGGCTCGGAGCGTCGCCACAGGCAACTTCCCACACGAACCAAGTGTTGGCGGGTGCACTACTGGGCGCGGCCGTCGGAGGACTCGCTGGTCTTGTCGTGGGCGGTGCGATTTCACTGTTCTCAAAGGTGAATGCACTCTCGGCTTCGTCGAGTGGCGTCGTCGTGGACGAGCAAAGTGCAAGCGAGCTCGAAGATGATGATGAAGTGGACGTCAGCGAGGACGAGCGTCGTCAGCAGCGACGACGAGACGAGCGAGAAAGACTGTTGGAGGATTTGTCGGCGATGCAGCTGGAAGAGGACGGCAGCCTCGCGGAGTTTGAAGCATGGATCGCTGCACGCCAAGAAGATCGAGCGAGAGCGACACCGCGTGCGTACTCTGAAGATCGTCACAACGCATTGGCGGCGCGGCTGGCGGAAGACAAGCTTCTGTGCGGGTAAGTACTCTGGAGGATGGATAGTCTTGGAGTGATTTTAAGTGGACCGTTTGTTGCCGCACAGTATTTGCTTCTACGATCTTCAACTGACCCGTGCCGTGGCATTTCCGTGTGATCATTTTACGTGCACCAAATGCCACGATGCTCTCGTCACAAGCGCAAGCGGGTACAAATGCTGTCCGTACTGCCGGTGAGTGGGTATTGTAAGTTCTTTTTCAGTGTGATTGTGTAACAAAAGAAATTTGACGTGGTGCAGGACGGACATCACCCATGTGCAGTCGATTCACCGATCGACCAAGCGAGCTGCTCGCACCCGACTCATGTGGCAGGAGGAAGTGGCGGCGGCTGCTGAGGCTGCTGCAAGTGTGCCGTCTGTTTGAGACCCGCGAGAGCTTTTCACGTCTTCATTCATGCTCACGGATCAAAATCGGTATATGTATGGACGCTTTCCTACGATCTCTTCTCGCAACTACGTATGCACGTCAACCACACGCTTGGACATGAAACTGGCACTCCTTATGACACGCCACAAAATGCGGTGTTACTTTGACTTGGCGAGCTCAATCACCGCAAGAATTAGACGATCGGTCTGCTCGCGCATCGTTCGCATTTCTTTTTGACGAGCACGAGCTTCCTCACGGCGCCACGCGCGGTCCGCTTCGGCCGCTTCTTGATCCAGCTCGATCTTGCGCTGAAAAAACTCCAAAGCGCGGTCGGCAATGCGATCCCACCTTTCTCCACCATTCGTGCTTGAAAGCGCGGCTACGGAGGTAGTTCCTGAGGTCTTCTTCTTCTTCGTGGGTGGCTCGACTTCGTCCGAGCCAGTGCGAGCACTCCCTGAGCGGTTCAGCTCGGGCGATTCGGCTGGGATAACCGTGGCAGCTCGAGTATACGTCATTGGTGGACGCGCTGGGATCGTCTGCAGGTTCGTTGTGACTGCGTGCTGGGTACGATAAGACGCTGCTGGCTTCTGCTGCGTCGCCATGGGTTGCCGTGCAGCCGCCGTCAACTGGTTCCCGACCTGCTGTTGCACGTGCTGCGCAGGCGGCGGATGCAAGGGCGTTGGAACGCGCTGCAGTGGAGCCATTGTAGACGTGGCCGTCAAGGACGCACGAGGAACCGACAGTGTCGGTTCAATCGTCGTCCACTCTTCATCTTCATCCTCTTCATTCAGAAGGCGTTGCAGCGACGAATCCTCGTCCAACGCATCCATGCTCGCGATGAGCGCATCCAGCGCCTGCATCTTCTGCTGGTACTGGCACTCGTCCGTGCACGCGCGTCGCAGCATCGCCTCCTGACGCGCACGCCGCTGCGCGACCAGACGAAAAAACCGTGCGCGGCTCGCGGCGGCCGTGACACTGGAGAGCGAGCAGCCCGCGTCGCCATTCAGCGCCTGCGCGATGTGCTGCCACGCGTCCATGACGCCGCTGCGGTGGCGCCACGGCGGCGCCTGCGCGATGCGCGCGAGCAGCAGCAGATCGTCGTGTCCTTGGAAGGTCTGGCGTGGCTTGGGGCCCATGGATGTTCCCTTTTGGTTTGGTCAGCAGGGGGGGGGGAGATTTCCCCTTTTTTCTCGCGCCAAAAAGGGGGTTCAATCAGGTCGAAAATTACCGTAACTTACTCCATCCACTTCAACATCACGCATAAAGTACCGTAGTTTACATGCTGATAGAAGATCGGGAGGAATCGTATCCGCCACACCCCATCACACACAGCATCCGCACTCTCTCGTTCCCACTAATCTTCAGGTCTCACCAACGTGCCGCATCACGGACTGCACCGAGAGAGCCCCTCGCGACTGGACGAACCTTATTACTTCGTACACAAGCTGGACCTCAATGAACTCGTAAAAATGATTTTTGCACGACGCACTTGTTGTGAACGAACACGCCACCACGATTTCTGGCTCGTCGCAAGCACGTTTCCCCGCAGAGGTTGCGTCAACAGGATCACCACCCCTTGGAGTGAAGCTATGTGTGTCATGCCTGCTTCTGGAGCCACGTGAACTGCATGGAGAAGTCGTAGCCTTTTACAAGAAGAGCCTAATGAGTCATTGCCACTACGCCATTCGTCGTTTCGCAATCTTACCAAAATGCTGAAGCGTGCACTGCGCCGCGAACGACACCCACAGCACGAGCTTGGTCTGCACGCCGCTCGCCTGTTTTTCCAGCACGAACGCAACTTGACGAAACAGCGAAATCCGCAGCCAGCGACCGACCAGCCACGCAAACAACAGAAACGTCACCAGCTCCATCCCTGCATAAATCAGCACGTTGATGGTCGCACGGTGCAGTTCGTTTATCGGCATGTCGGCGAGCCGCTGGTAAAATTGTCGGTTGGGCAGACTCGCCATCGCGACCATGTAGACGGCGTAGACGACGGGCATGATGACTTCGATGTACTCGACGAGCACGAGGAACTCGGTGAGAAAGAGCAGCCGACACGAGAGGTGGACGAACTCGACTCGCTCGTCTAAAGTGAGGTCCCGGCTGCTAGGCCGTCCCGCTTTCAATCGACGCCGTCTTCCGTAAATCTCGGCTGTGGGATGCACCCTCGCGAAGGACGCTAATGTCGGCTTGAGCGATGCCGTGTGCAGGCGGTGGTTTCGGACATACGAGTCCTGCAACAACTGCTGGCTGATGTCCACAAAATTGTCGAGCGAGGTTGGATCGATCCGTGCCATCAGAGTCTGGAGTTGGGTATAGCAATGCCGAATGTCGAGAATCGAAATGACGGCCTGGACGAGATCGAGCACCATGACGACTCCATACGCGTTCGTCGAGGTGCTCTGCTGCAGCGAGCACGACACGTAAAACGTGTGGAAGACTTCGACGTTGAAGACCAGCAGCTCCGACCCAAAGTCGTCGTTGCGCATAAAGTAGTGCATCCAGTTGCGCATCACGATCTTGAGCAGCGAGAGTGCGACCACAAAGCCGTCCCGTGCGCGTTCGTTCTTCAGGTTATTGTAGACGTAAAAGTACGCCGGGTAGACGAGGATCAGCGAGACCATGGCCGAGAAAACGCCCAGATACATGAGCAGCCCGGCCCGAACGGACCGATCACGACTTATTTCCTGGTGCCACAAGCACCAGCACCCAAGCACAAAGGCCACCGCCCATGCTGTTCCACTGAAGACCGGCGTGAACGGAAGCGGGAATCCGATAAACGACGATAACGAAAAGTGAACCATCATATTCACACTTGTCGACCACAATGCGATGGCCCAGAATGCCCTCGCCGACATGGGTAATTGGGGGAAGTGGTTGCGCAGCTGCACGAGTGTGGCGATTGAGATGATCATGACTTCGAGCCACACGCGAAGAAACAAAATGCGGTTGCCATCGAGTCCATCTTGGGGTGGCCGGAGTGGGATGAGATCCTGAAGCATAACAAAAGCGAGACACGATACGGGCGTCGTGATGTAGAGAAGCGCGACTCGCCACCGTGAGCACGCGCGGTCATACGAGTGGAAGTCGGCGATGCGCGACAGCGAGTACTTGCCGTGGAGCTCGACTTGCCACGTTTCGACCGCTGCTGAGCATCGTCGGAGCAAGATCAGCGCCACCATAGCTCGTGGAGCTGGGCGGAGTTTTTGTTTGTCGCAGAGCGAGTCCGCAACCTCAAAGTGTAGCCAGTACGTGCTGGCCGAGAGGCGTATACGACTATTTTAGCGGAGAGGTCATCGCGGAAACACGGCAGAATTCTGTCTCACAATACCGCACACGCTTAACGTGAGGGCCTGTGAGTCCGAGCCACTAGCAAATGGGATCCCAATGATACTGCCTGAGCTATTTTGAGCCGGCTAGAGAACTCCGAGTCTGCACCGTGTACAAAACGTGTCTCTGCTCGGTGACAATGGAACAGTCATGGAATGACCACCTCGTCGGAAGCTTACCGTAATCTGTAGATCTGGTAAATAAACGGGAGCGACATCATACACGCACAGATTCCCATGCTTTCGGCTAGCTCACCACGTAGCGACGGGTTTGGCGGAATGCATGCGCTCATAGCCACCAAAAGCCCCCTCCAACCCCTGTGGCCCACACCATTCCACCAAATACGGGTGTGAACGGCAGTGACAAACCGATGAGAGCCGCACTGGCGTAATGGAACCCCACGCTCATTGTCGAGGCCACGATGGCGATCAAAAGCAGGCTCGGTATTGATATGGCCAACTGAGGCAGGTTGGCCCGTTGATGGATGAATGTGCTGATGGATACAGGAAGCGAGACGAACCACGTGCGTACGAAGAAACGGTTTGTAATGAATCCGTCTCCGGGTGGTTCGCAGGGTATAAACTCCAGCAGGATCACGAACGCAATACTGGTGAAGGGCGTCACGACACATACAAGAGCAACGTGCGAGGCCGAGCGCGAGCGGACGTAGTCGTGAACGGCCAACGCTGCCTCAGTCGTTTATGTCATTTCTCGCCAGTTGTATTTCAGCCACTCAAACTTCATCGAGAAATCCACGCCTGCGAACAACAAAAAGCAAGGAATACGTTGGTATCCGACAGTCGCTCTCTACTCATTGACGACGTACCAAAATGCATGAGCATGGACTGGAGCACGAAAAAGAGCCAAACCATAAGCTTGGACTGCACTTCGCTGGCGTGGGTCTCGAGCACAAACGCCACTTGATGCAGAAGCGAGATTTTGAGCCAACGGCCAAGCAGCACCGTGAAGACCACAAACATGACCATCTCGATCGCCGCGTACGCGACCACACCGCGCGCTGTGTCGTACAGTTGATCCGGTGGCAACTCTGCGAGTCGAGGGTAGAACAGACGGTTGGGCAGATTGGACATCGCGACGCTGTACACAGCATACACCAGCGGCATCACGACTTCGGTGAACTCGACGAGCGCGACAAACTCGGTGAGGAAGAGCAGTTTGGAAGCGAGCCGGACCACCTCGACGCGCTCGGCGAGCGTGAGTTGATTGTCGATGTGGAGCGAGCGGTCCACCAGTGGAGACGGATGAACTTGCAAGACCGTGGGGCTCGAGGTCCGTACCTCCGCGTACGGGCGAACGGTGCGAAACGTGAATCGCCTCGGGATCATCGCCGTCTGGAACGTCGGATGGCTTGTCACGCGCATATCTCGTACTAATTCGCTGCAGAGATCCAGAAAATTGCGCTGTGGCTTGTTCGCCGCGGCGTTGGCCTTGCGTAGCAAGACGGACAGTGGAGTGTACACATTCCGAATATCACTCACGGTGATCGCCGCCTGGATCAGGTCGATTGCCATGACGACGACCGTGGTCGTGGCCGTTGTGCCCGCCTGCAGCGAGCATGAGACGTACAACGCGTGAAACACATCGATGTTGAAGATCACGACTTCTGACACGAGATCGTCGAGCCGAATAAACTGGCGGATCCATTTGCGCATGCCCATCTTCAGTAACGTCAACACGACAACGAAAGCATTCTGGGTGACACCATGCAGGCTGTTGAACACGAATATGTACGCCGGGTATACAATCGTGAGCGCACACTGACACGCGAAGACGACGAGGTACTCGGTGAGCTCCGTGCCGAGCGTCGCACTCTTCTTCACTCGCTTCCCCCACAAGATCCAACAACCCAATAGCAGCGCAACCGCCCACAGCGACGCACCAAAGATCGGGGCAAATGGCAAAGGGAAGCCGATGAGGTTGGCGCAGAGGTACTGGAAACCGACGCCGACGTTGGATGCAAAGACGCTCACAGTTCCCATCGCCAAATTGGAAAGCGGCAATCGCGGTAGACAGTTGCGGAACTGCTCGAGGAAACCAATGGAGATGAAGAAGACCGCCATCCAGTCACGGATCCAGAACACATAATTGGCATTGATGCCTGCGCTTGGGTGGCGGAGGGGGATGCACTCGACAATCGTGGCAAGCGCGAGGCTGGGTAACGGCGTGACGATGCAGATGAGCGCGACGCGCCACATCGATGTGTTGCGCTCGTAGATGCGAAACGTGGTCAGTCGGCTGAGCGAATATCTGCCACTGAGCTCGACTTGGTAGGCCTCCCATTCAGCGATTATTCGCTGCACTCGGATACGGCATCCCGTTGATAACCACTTCGTCAACTTTGCCATTGCGCTTGTTGTTGACCGTCGAGTAGGTGAGTCGCAAGATGCATATAACAATCGTCACAGTATTCGTCGTAGCGCTCCCGCATGATCGAAAAGCTGGCTATCTTGACTGTGAGGTGCTAAGAATGACTACAGATCGTTACCTCCATGGTCGTTCTATTTGTAGCCATCTGTAAAGCTCGCTGTCGCATCTTGATCAGCACAGACACGTCGAGGGTGTTCATGACTGGGTGTGGCTCCTACGACAACGAACTTCACTTGTTCCAATGGAATTTTAGCCAGTCGAATTTCATGGAGAAATCCACACCTACCGAGGTCACAGTTCAAGTCAGGAATCCCCTCGTTCATCATCATCCAGCAGCAGTAATCCTCACCAAAGTGCATGAGCATGGATTGCACCACAAAGAACAACCACAAAACGAGCTTCGACTGGACCTCACTCGCGAGGATCTCCAGTGTACGAACGCCACTTGATGGAATAAGGAGATACGAAGCCCGCGGCCGACAAGTGCAGCAAACACAACGAATGTCACCATCTCGATCCCAGCGTACGCGAGCATGCCGAGCGCGGCGTCGTACAGCTGGGCCCGCGGCACTTCTATGAGCCGTGGATAAAACTGGCGATTGCTTAGACTGGACATCAGCACGCTGTAGACCGCGTAGACGAGTGGCATGATCACCTCGGTGTATTGATGAACTCTGTAAGGAACAGGAGCCGAGCAGATAGCTTGATGAACTCGATCCTCTCGTCCAGCGTGAGGTCATTGCGCAGGTGCGGAGAGACGTCTGAACGACGGACTGACTTCACTTGGAGTTTGTTTGGCCCAGCTATCGCATCCCCCCCCCCTTCACGGCTGAATGGATCTGAAAGTGAAACGTCTCGGAATTGGAGGTGGCTGGAGCGTCGGATGGCTCGATACGCACGTATCCTGCAGCAGATCAGCGCAGAGATGGACAAAATTGCGCTCCGGCTGGTCGGCAGCGCTATTCGCCTGGTCCAATAGAAATTGCAAGCGCTTGTAGATATGCCGAATGTCAATGACCGTCACGACGGCCTGGAACAAGTCGATCGCGACGACGACAGTAGTTGTCGCGACCGACGTTCCTGTCTGCAGCGAGCACGACACGCACAGTGCATGGAACACATCAATGTTGAAGATCACGACTTCCGACACGAGATCATCCTGACGAACAAAACGGCGGATCCAGTTGCGCATGCCGATCTTGAGCAACGTGAGCACGATGATGAACGCATTCTGCGCGTATCCACTAAGGCTGTTGAAGGCAAAGATGTAGGCTGGATAGACCACGGTCAGTGCGCACTGGCACGCGAAGACAACGACGTACTCTATGAGTTCCGTGCGAAGTGTGGCACTTTGCTTCAGTCGGTCCCCCCCACAACACACGCACGCCCAGCAGGATCGCGAGGGCCCCCATGAACGCACCAAAAATTGGCGCGATTGGCAATGGAGAACCGGTGAGGTTAGCACAGAGGTACTGGAAACTGACGCCTACATTCGTGGCGAACACGCTCACGACAGCCATTGAGTTGTTCGGTAGTGGGAGCCGTGGCAAAAAGTTTCGAAATTGTTCCATGATGCCGATCGAGATGACGAGCCAACAGCAGATCCAGAAGACGTAGTTGGCGTTGATACCGGCGCTTGGATGGCGAAGCGGAATAAACTCGATGGCGGACAGCAGCACAAGACTCGGGAGTGGTGTTAGTAGTCACGTGAGTACGACACGCCACGCCGGTGTCTTTTGCTCGTAGGAGCGCACCGCCGGGATGCGTCGCAGTGAGTATCTGCCGTTGAGTTCGACCTGCCACGACTCCCACACACGGACAGCTTGACGCAGCCCGTCACGAAACTTCGTGAGGACAGCCACCGCGGGCATTTGTTGCGAACGCTCATGGAGGCAACAAGAAAGTGCGAGTCCGTGGCGAGGCGGGATGCCACTCATTCATGGACTCCTGGATGCTAAGATTGGCTTGTTCTCACTGGTTGCAATATGCCCAACCATCCAAAGATGGTCTTCGAGGCGTCGAGCTTATGAGGTTGAAAATAGCCACACACGGTGAGCATCTGTGCGTCCTCAATCTGCAACGGATGTCGAGCGAGCGGAGTGTCAAGTGGGGAAGTTAAGGAGCTCCAACAATTCGATCGTCATTGAAGCCACTCTGACGAGGGAGGTCGCCGAACCGACACGATAATTCCACACGACGGAATCATGGACGCGACGACATCACGGTTGCTGGAGCGACGCAAAAGCTACGATCGCATTGCGCGGTTCTTTTCCCCGGTTGGCTGGCACCGGACAGACGTAGGAGCGCACCATGTGGAGACCCATGCACTGACATCATGGATATCTTCCGTAGAAGTCCGAGGGAACAGACCGTCCAGAGACAACGCAGACAAGTCGCGCGTTGTGTCGTCAGCGAGCACTTGAGCGAGTCGATCAGCTGCGGCTCACGTCGCTGGAACTCGAACGAGTGACACGTACGATCTGCCGGCATGCGTACGCACCCAAGCTCACGAAGTTGCAGACGATTCTTATGGACAAGACAACTCTGCCTTCCAAAGTCGTGTGCGTCGACCGCCTGTTGCGCGACCACATGACGCTGCAGCTCTCGTACGAGGATTGGCAAGAGATTTTCTCGTCGATGGGAAGTGAGAAGGTTCGCCAAATGCTGTCGCCTTCGGTCTTCCTCATGGTGAGTGGCGTGCTTGTTCAAGGAAACCGCGACCTGTTTCGTTGATGTGGTAGCTGGGTCCACATAGCTCCCGCCGGACGACCAGGGCTGTGTGAATGGACTGGCCGTGCTGGAGTACTTGCATGAGCTCCATCGCTCGCTGACCGCGACGCGGTTTCTCCTGGCACAACCAGAAGGGACGATCGACGGCATGCTGAACGAGAGCGAGCTCACTGCGATTGTGCAGCGGAAACTTGATGAGACGATCCGTGGTCAAAAGCTGGTTGGAGTCGATGTACGCTGATGCCTCGGGCTGTTCGACCGTAAATGAGAGATGGTCTAACGACGCATGCTTGTCGTAGATCGAGTTTCAGCCATACTATGAACTGATCTGCACGCGCCTCCTCGTCCTGCGCCATGATTTTTACGGTCCCCACGCCATCGTCTCCATCGACGATCTCGTGGCGTGCCCCGTCTTCCAGGAATGGTTCCAGCTCATGGATCACGAGCTCCACGGGCTGTTTGTCTCGCACCAGAACCGCTTCACAGAGGATTCAATCCGCACCGTCCATCGCCAGTACATACAGCTCGACCGCGACAAGAACGGACTGCTGAGCGCGAACGAGATGCTCGATTACGGCAAGAAGAGGGCCTTCAACCCCGTCGCGCTCACGCCCACGCACGATCTCACGCAGACGTTCGTTGCGCAGGTGTTCCACGAGCTGCCGACATTCCCCCCTGAAAACGAACTGGATTACAAGATGTACGTGGATTTCACGCTGCGCATGTCCGATCGCCACTCGCTCGCATCACTTCGCGTACGTACTGCATATGCCATGTCATTGCGGCTTCAGACGACTTGACACCGAGTGGAAAAACACAGTTTTTCTGGAGCCTTCTCGATATCCAGAAACAAGGCTTCCTCGACGCCTTCACTGTCGACTTCTTCGTACGCGATCTCGTCACACATATGCGCCCTCGTGGGCGTGACGACGAAGCCTCTGAATCTGACGACGAGCCAATCGCCGCCGCCGTCACGCGCATTCGGGTAGGTACTTCAAGTCTTGTGTGCATGCCGTGGGCTAGCTTATCTGAATGCCGGGGTCGCTTGTGGGGGCGTCAGACGCAGGTGTTTGATCTCGTCGCGCCACGCGATCCAGCTCGTATCACATGGCGCGACCTCACACAGTGCCGCCTTGGCCATCTTGTCGTACGCATGCTCACGGACACTGTCGCGTACAGAGCCTATGAAGCATGTGACGGCAGGTTTGCAATGACCTGACAGAAGTAAGTGACACTTTCGTCAACTGTTGAAACGGTACGAAGCTCGCGTTCAAATTCCCGGCTGAGTAGCGTGTGAGAAGTTCGAGCTGAGAAGACTCCAGCACGTTCACGTGTTGGCGCCATTCTATTACTTGAATGAAGTGCACCGATCTTCGAAAACATCTCTCTTGGTCGGTTACAGCGGTCGACGATCCATCACGACATGACGTCATGGCCAGGCGTATGCGCTATCCGTACGTACGCGCTAGATTTGTTCTTTGGCACCTGCAAGACTCGAAGAATCTACCGAGTGCTGAGGACCTATGAGCTCATCTGACGTATAATATCGGGGCGTGGTTGCCGACAATGGTCGAAAGCGAGAATGTTGTCCTGCGGGGGACGACTGAGGCCGCCTTGGTCGCTGGAGTGTGAGGTCAATTTTGTGTCTTGCTGTTGCGGGGGTAAGGAGCTCAGGGATATCTGCGATGGGAGAATGCCCGGCGTGGGAGCTCAAGACTGGACCAGCGCTGTGCGTTGGCCGTTCTGGTAGTTAGGATAAAACAGTCAGCAGCTAAACCGGTAGTTCAGGGATAACATGTGTACATACTAGCATCCACCGATAGTGCAGCTTTGGATGGTGACTTCGTGGTAGATTGCCCCGTCATCGAAGTATGGAA